>JASSUY010035350.1:0-24368 GCA_032466535.1 Forpus xanthops
AAGTCCTTGGCCAGCCTAAACACTCCAAGCCATAACTATAAACACTGGTGTTATCAGCACTCTTCCCAAGCCGAAAAACCAAAACACAGTGCTACACCAGCTACTACTTAAAGAAAAATGACTGCTGCTGATGAACCCATGACAGACAGTATGTTTTCAACAACGCCATTTCCCAAAACAATGGCACAGCTCCAAAGTCCTGTGAATCTCAGCTAAAAAAAAAAAAAAAAAAAAAAAGGGAAAAAAAGAAACAGCAATAACAACAACAAAACCCCTACAATCTTGATCTCTTGATCCAACAAACCTTAATTTAAAAGTGGTTTCTGGGTGTCATCAGAAGCATGACTCCAGTGAAATGTGTGCATCATATGTGAAGGGAGTATGAGTAGGTGTATGAAGTAGCTTTCTTATGATAGAAGAGCTTAAGCTGATTATCAGATTAGCATGTGCTTTTACAAAAATGTGTGAAGACTTCCCAGTGAAACCAACACAGATGGAATTCTATAATAAAAATATTTTTAATTTCTTGAGTCAATTTGGGTTACATTTCTGTCTTTTAGTTTTAAGACTTCTCTTAGTCTTTTGAATTGAACCCCAGAATGCCTCTATATTATAACACTTAAAAAACAAGAAAAAAACAAAATACATAAAATCAGACAAAGCAAACAAAAAAAAATGCCCCCTCCCATCCACTAAGCTAATGCTTTAAGGAACTGACAGATGGGCATTTAGAATTTAGGATTTGAAATGTCCAACTGAGTTACTAAAACCCACAGTTCAATGAATGACTTTGGAGTAGAGAATGTTATTTTGATCTGTCCATGTACAATACCCTGCAGAGTGAGGTTTTGGTCTATGAATGGTGCTCCAAATTACAATGGCAACAATACTGCAAAATAGTAATTACTTTCCTTTACACACTATTTAAGGAGGAATATATTTTTGCCTATAAATCCCAATTGATATTAGGCTTAATGTTTCCATGAAAAAGTACAGATTCTCCAATATTACAAATATAAAATTTATATACCTGAAAGTTTTACAGAATTTCACATCAAAGCATTTTTTTCCTGAATAAAAGCACTTATCATAGTTTTCACAGTTACAAAAAAGAGAGAAATAAGCTATTCCAATCAAAGTACATCCCTATGGAGCAGCTGTCTTATCAGCTTATAGGAAAAGTCATGCTTAAAATTATATGAAAGTGATTTTAACGAAGTGTCCACCTGCCACCATTAAAAATTGTCACTATCCTTATATGTGTTATATTTTTATATTAATACTCTTCTTGATATTACTAATCATTCCCAATAAAGATTTTTTGTTCTTCAAAGAAAGACTTTATTAATGCAAAAATAGAAAACTTTGAGAAACATTGGATAAGGCAATCCATTGCCTTTATTAAGCCCTGTGCATATACAAGCTCTTACTCCTATTATAGGCAAAAAAATGAACCAACAGTTTTTCAAGGGACATAAGATGGGCTATCGGGACAAGCAAAAAAATTATTCTCTAAATAAATAAATAATAGAATTTCCATTGAACCAAGATAGCCAGGAATTTTACCCATACTAAGGAGTGAAGTTCAAATTCAGAGAGGGTTAAAATTCAGAAATTGCACTGCTTGGTTTGGATAACTTAGTAGAAATCATTGGCTTTTCCTAGCTGAAGAAGACTTGCTTCAGATACAATTGCGTACGCTACAGAATGGATTTATTGGTTATGGTAGAAACTGACTGTTAAGGTTTAGGTACTGGGTGTACCACAAATTCTGTTTCCATATTGTCATGATTTCTCGGAGTGATATTAACCAAAAAAAATTCTGATTAACAAGCTGTCTGCAAGGCAGTTCATATTTTGGCTCCAGTTTGGACTTTGTGACATATGCCAGGGAAAGAAACACAGGCTTAAGGATTCTGATTCATAGCTGAGATATTCTTTTAAATTGGGAACACAAATTTCTTGAACCTTGTGCCTTTGCAGACTCGAATTTAGCAGCTTGGTCTCATGTGATGCTGATATAACCTTGTGATCTGGGGTGAATCAGCTTGTATTCCCTGTTCTACGGTCTAGAACAGCACTTCTGCAGCTCATAGGAGTAATGTTAGAATTGCACAGTACCAGAAGTCTTTCTATGCTAAAATATTGTGCCAGAGAGAACCATGCATAAAAAAAATGCCTTACCAAGAATGAGAACTGTTGCAGTCATAAACATTGCTGTTAGAGTGGAGATTGGAGGTTAGGGATGAATAATTTCCAGTTATCTGGCTATCTTTAGGGATAGGAATTATTTATGTAGTGTGGCAGAGGTTCCTTTGAGTCAGCAAGTGGGTGTCTACTGCTTGAAATACAAAAAACAAACGTGAAAAAGTAGAAAAATAAGCAAAAATAGCATGTTGTACATTTAAAATGTTTTTCTCCATTTTGTTCACTATAACTGTGTTGTCTGCTATAGTGGTAAATAACAGGACAATGTGAAACAATTTCAAACAGCAGGTATGTAATAATTTACTGACTGATCAGGCAATGCAACCAAATAGAATAAAAATATGTAGCAAAAAAAGTCTGCAAATTCCATCACAGTTTTGAGTATATCTTGTCAGAACCAACAAAATCTTGTTTTCAAACTCTGCTTTGCCATCATTAGCCTCACATACTTTCTAGTAACTATTATTGAGGTTGAATAATTTGCTATTTAGAAAATTGATTTGTACCATTAACTTGTCCATTTGTAATGTAGGCATTATCAAACTGACTTATTAAACTAGTGAGATTTGTGCAAATTTCTAAGTCTGAATATAAAAAATTATAAAATCAGACTAAGCTGAAATAATGAATTATTCAAATACCTCAATAATGAAAGTATCTGAAATGTGTGTGAACTACTCTCAAAACCTATGAATATACCATCTTGAGACTTGTTTGCTCAGGTCCACTAAGAAACTATACATGATGCTTACTCTAGTGCATGTGTTCTTGGCTTCCCTGATTCCCCAGAAAATTAATAGACAAATCAGCAAAAAACATCAGAGAAAACATCAAAAGTAAAAGATTTAATTGCTGAAAAAAGCACCTTTAAAGAGGTAAAGCTACTACTGGGTTACAATCCCCAAGATAACTGCGACGGAAAATTTCAGTCTTTTAATTTTTTAATTTAAAGGACAAATTGGAGTTTTTACAGCTTAGAACTAAATCATTTCTACTGAATGCAAAAGTTGAAGGAAAACTTGAGTAAAACTCTAATGAAAATATCACTTCATCATTAAATATAGCTTTAAAAGCAACTTCAATGTTACTTCATTTTTTGCATGTAAATCTTCACATATATATTGAACATATACCTACCTATATGAGCAAGTAGTGTATATACAGCACTTGGAAGCAAAAACAGAATGACTAAAATGATATATCAATCAGTAGTCTTATATGCATGTACATGGAACAGGTCTTCAATAGAATCTAGTCTATTACCTTTCATTCTGATGACACTTGGAGTATTTGTGAACCTTTTGTTATGTTGTTCCCAGAAAACCCTTAGTAACAGGAATTCTTTCAACTCCCTAACTAAACTGTACATGCTCTACATTAAAAACTTTTTGATTGGTTGTTTTTTTTTAATATGCTGTGATTCAGAGAAATCTCTAGGAACACACCAACAGTTTTAAGTTGATAAGCAAGTATTGTTTATTGCTGCCCCTGGAGACACGGGGTAATGTTCCTCCGAGAGTGTCTTTCATATTGCTACACAGACCATCCTTATGCAATCACTGGGCATACATACATATTCATGAGGCTACACATGAATTATATCATTTTCCAGATATTTTCCTGAGTGTATACAAAAATGTGATGGTGTTCTTTGAGAGTCGTTTACTTCTTCCAACAATCTTCATATCTGCTGGCAGTCTTTGGAGCTCCAGCGTAATTAACATTACAGACATAGCAATTATCCTGTCCTTCTACTGAGCATCTAGCTTAACTGCTCCCATCCAGGACATCTGCTAATCCGGGTTGCTCTGGAGTAGATGTTTACACCAACTTAATGGATTCATTAACACCACAAACATAGCAATCATCTTGTCCTTCTAATTACCTGTTAGTTTAACTGGCCCATCATGGACATCTGCTAGTCCTGGATACTCCCCATCCCCAGGTCCTATTTTTCTATTGTTTTTTTTCTTACATTTTTGTACTAAGGTCCTAAGGACCTAAAACTATGTCAACTGCCTTCTAGCATCACACTTATTTTCCATTACAAAGCCATCAGACTTTACATTACTTAGAACTGATTATATTTGGTGGCTCCTTGTCTAAGTAGTTTTAATTTCCCTTTCTGCAACTTGATCCTTGTGATCCTCTTAATAGACACAGAGTGGAAAGGCATTCTTAAGCACTTCAATTGGAGCAGTAGGTCCTCATATAGCAATTCATTCTTTTCTCCAACCTAGACAAACATTTGGGGTTTGTGGAAATCTTTTTCTTCAGAACTTCTTTCCACTGTTATAACTCTATCTGGAATCCTAATTCAATTGTCTTTGTCTTTAACTAAGGTGTCAAAATCATTGCAGAACTAAAGAGAGAGAAGTAATTATTCCATCTCTTACATCTGACACTTGTTTTAATTCATCCAGGATAAGTTTTTCTGCAGTAGCACTTCAGTGATAAATCATATTTAATTCCTCTACCTACTGTAGTATAAGACCTTTCTCTGAACAATTACATTAACTATTAATTTAACATGCTTTCACATTTGTTAATTATTTTTTCCCACAAATTCTTCATTATAATTTGAGATAAATTTATTGCCACTTGCTTTTGAGTAAATTTTATGGACTGCCTTGATAATATATCTTTAAAGCTTTTATTTCACTGCACATTTCAGAATGTCGTCTCTCAGAAGTCTAACACAGAAAAATATTTCACACAAATTTCTTCTTTTCTGTTTGGTAAGCCATGAAACTGTGAGTGAAAGAAATTTCACCCATCAATTTCAAAATATCTTTATTGATGAAGAACCTGTATAAAAAGGTATATATCACTGAAATACATCATGAAAATTTGTTGGTTTTTGCTTTGTTTTGTTTTTCAGAAGCTTCAGCTTTCATGTTTGTATAGCCTGTTTAATAGACTCATAGCCCTTCAGCAACTGATTTTTCTATACAGGTCATAATCTTTGCACATGATAATGACGTCCTTAGATTGCAATGTCTGCAGACCAAGGCTCTAATTTTATCACTAAACATATGACAGTGTATTTCTCTCTAGGATTTTATACCTTTTTTTTTTTTTTTTAGTGTTATAAAAGAACAAACGATACTGTAACATTACAAATCTGTTAAATTACAATTATATATTTTCATGGAAAGCTGAGATTGTCATCACCCTTCATACAGATGATTTGATTTGTATTTTGTTTCTCAAATTATCACTAAAGGTTAATTCTTTTTATTTTCTTATTTAATTTCTCTGGTCAATTATACTGCTTACTGAGCAAGGAATCAGAAGTTACCAATGGTGTCACTGACAGAAAAAATTTATAGGTCACTGAAAGAATGACTTAATAATGTAGAATTACAATTGACTCATACCTAGATTTAACAAAATTTTGAAAGTTGCACTCAAAATATATTGTGATAAAAGTTATGTTAGTTTGTAAAAATTGTCCATAGAAACTCACTGACATTAGTTGAGTTTCTCAGCCAATGTTCAATCTATTTTTGCAGCCGTTTATTTAAAACTTCTATGAAATCCTGCATCTAAATCTCAGCTGTGAGCACAAGGGGCTCATGCGTCCATATGCCAGTCACTGGGGAGAGTGATGATCCATGGCCAGCTATCGTATAAATTTCCACTGTGTTTTCGTCTTTATCAGCCATGAAAGAAACAGGATCGGGCCATTTGCTCTGGTCATATTTGAATGAGTATTGTATGGGTTTTATATGTCTGTATGGTCAACCATAAAAATATATACATATATTTACAATATATAC
This sequence comes from Forpus xanthops, assembly GCA_032466535.1. Lineage (NCBI taxonomy): Eukaryota > Metazoa > Chordata > Aves > Psittaciformes > Psittacidae > Forpus > Forpus xanthops. The sequence goes on from JASSUY010035350.1 coordinate 5,991, forward strand.
AGAGCGAGAGAGAGAGAGAGAATATGCACCTATTGTGGATATATGCTCAGCCTCACTACTGGCTGGACCTGTGGTTATGAAGCTGCAGCAACCTTCCTCTGATGGGCTACCAATCTTGGTAGTTGCTAAAAGATTAACCTTTAGGCAGAAAGATAATCATAGAATCATAGAATAGTTAGGGTTGGAAAGGACCTTAAGATCATCTAGTTCCAAGCACCCTGCTATGGGCAGTGACACCTCCCACTAAACCATGCCACCAAAGGCTATGTCCAACCCAGTCTTGAACACTGCCAGCGATGGAGCATTCACAACTTCCCTGTTATAATCAACACAGACAGGTGCTCAGCACCACAAGGTAAACTTAATTGATCCAAATGGATATTCATTGCTAATTGCAGGTGGTGACCAAATGCAATATAAACCAGTAATTTTTTTTTTTTATTTAATATTTTCAGTCTTGAATATGCAGGATTCTGAGCTGGGCATCTTGCAGTGGCAAGTGTTGATCCCAATAATTTTAATCTCCACTGAATACTGTATTTGGGGCTATTTTGTCTTTGCTACTGGATAATTGTCTAACTGCATGTTGAAAGGACATTTTCTAGAACATCTCAGCTTTCAGCTGTGTAACAAGAATTAGAATGGCAAAAGTTTTTAAATCAGGCAATTTCCATGCTGTTAGTTATTTTTAGAGGTATGCTTATTTACTGACCAAAGCAATCAGCATTTTCTTTCTATCAAAAACCTGAGATGCAACTGCACTTGTACCTTTACATTTCCACCCTGGTGACTAAAAATAAATAAATATGTAGAAACTTTAATATAAAGGTGCTTAAAAACATTCCACAGGACTACAAACCAAATGGAAAGTAATTTGCAAAATAATTAACATACGAAGGTCACGAGGATTAAACTACACACTCCAGAAACTGAATATGTAACTCTACCAATATAAAAAGAAAACTCAGTCCAGGTTTGTTAAAAAGGTCATGAACCATTGAACTGGACTTCTGCTTCACTTAAACTAAGCTTTTGAAAAACTCCATTTCTTCCCAGAGGAGAAGTGAAAAAGCATTGCATTGGCTTTGAATGTTCTTTCCTTGCTTTCAGCAGGGATACAGCAGTGTCTGAGGAGTTTGGATTTAAATTTTCTCATTTCCTTACATTCTGCCAAAGAAATTAAAAAAAAAAAAAAACAACCCCACGTTTTTCCCTTTCATAAAGATTAATCAGGTTCCCTGGTAAAGCTTGGATAATTGATATGAAAAGGTTTAATCTCCAAGACATTACCAGAGATAAACCTTTAACACCACTAACTCTAGCATTTGACTACTTCTTTCTGAAATTGCATAATGAAAAGTCAGCATAAGAAAGAAATAGCAAAAAACCCATATTCTGTAGAAATAAGAAAAGCATTATATTATTTAAAAAGAAGCAGGACTGATGTGTACCTGAAAAGAATCTTCAAGCAAGTGGAAATTAAAGTGTGTCTCAAAGTACCCACTTTAATAAGAATACTGTAAAATTCTTATGTAGAGAAGGAAGGAGGTTATACCTGTCTTCTTGCTTGGATAAAATAGTTCTATGTATAACAGGCAATATCTGCAAAAATTCTGCAGGGCTTCGATATCATAGCAATAAAACAATGTAGAAAATAGTAATTATCTTCAGCTTATACATTTATGCAGAAGTTACAGATGGAGTAACTTCTCAAAAAGTTGGTAAGAATACAAATATGAAGACTGGGAAGAGCAAAAGAGTTCAAAACAGATGGAAATAGGAAAATGTGATTTCAGCTACCTTTTATTATAAAACAAATAAACAAATAAGTACCTGAAAATTCATTGATTATAGAATGCTACTAATTATACAATACCATAAATTCCTTAATGTTTGAATTGGGAACTGGGATCATATTCCAAGTCTGGAAAAAAAAAAAAAAAAAAAAAGAAAAACCTCTGCAAATCTAACAATAATTTGAACTTGAGATGTGTTTCAGGTATATGTTTGAGTTTCATCTGTGGTATGTCAGTTGTCATACCATGGAAAAATCACTAGAAATAAAGCCAAGAATGTAACAATTCACTCAGTCAAGCTGAATGTCAGCTGTTTTCCTTAATGGGAAACCTGGTAAAATTATTTCAGTACTGCTAGCAACCGCTGCTACGAGTGAGCATAGCTGTAGTCCTTGGTGACATTTTGCAACTTGGGTTTAACCCACAATGAGGAAATCAAGACTCATTTATTTATGACCTTTTTTCACTGAAAACTTACAGATGGCTCAAAAGGCTCCATTCCAAGAAACCCCGGACATACATTTTTTGCAAACTTTACAGATTCATGTATTTTTTCATTTTCTTCTTCAATAATTTTTTTCTATTGTTAAAGTCATCACCTCAAAATGAGACAAATAATCTTTTGTTATGAATCCTTTACTCATTGTTTAAGACAATGTTTTTTTATCTTCTCCCCTGATAAGTGATTGTCTAAAACCATTAATCTTAAAAAAAAAAAGTTATAATCTTAGCCACAATCTCATCATGCCATCATCTGTCAAAGACATTACATATACTAAAATCAAGCAGTCAGTGGAAAATGTGAAACGTTTTTACATTAAAATCATATTAGCATTTCTCACACATTGTTTTGACCTTCAAACACATAGTTTTGTTCAAGATTACTATTTACGAAGGGTTATTAGATCATAGAATCATGAAATCATAGAATTTCAGAATAATTTGGGTTGGAAGGAAATTTAAAGATCTAGTTCCAACCCCTCTGCCATGGGCAAGTACACCTCCCAGTAGATCAGGTTATTCAAAGTCCTGTCCTACCTGGCCTTGAACATTTCCACAGATGAGGCACCAACAGCTTCTCTGGGCAACCTGTTTCATAATCTTACCACCTTCACAGTAAAGAATTTCTTCCTAGCATTTAATCTAAATCTACCCTCTTTCATCTTAAAGACATGTAGTGGCTTGAACAGTAAATCACGCAGCCCACACACTCACTCCACCCTCTTTCTTCCCCCCCACTTTGAAGGAGGGGAGAATGGGGAGAAGAATTGAAAGAATGTAACTCCCACAGGTTGTGATAAGAACAGTCCAGTAACTAAAGTATAACACAAATCACTGCTGCTAACACCAATAACAACGACAAGGGAAATACAACGGAAGTGGACACAACTGATCACTCGTTGACCGAGCCATGAACTGCCCTCTTTCACATTTCTGCCTCCAGGTTTTACATCCTGGGCATGATATACTGTGGTATGGAATAACTCTTTGGTCAGTTTGGGTCAGGTCTTCTGTTTCTGCTTCCTTCCAGCTTCCTCTCCTCCCTAGCAGAGCATGAGACTCAGAAAGTCCTTGGTCAGACCAAAACATTCTAAGCTGTAACTACAAACATAGGTCTTGTCAGTGCTGTTCCCAGGCCGAAAGTTAAAAAAACACAGCACTGCACCAGCTATTATGAAGGAGAAAAATGGCTACTGCTGCTGAACCCATGATAAGCCATCACCACTTACCACTACATGACCTTGTAAAAAGTCCCTCTCCAGATTTCTTGTAGGCCCTGTTTAGATATTGGAAGTCTGCTTCAAGGTATCCCCAGGGCCTTCTCTCCTCCAGGCTGAACAGCCACATCTCTCTCAACCTGTCTTCTTAAGAGAGATGCTATAACCCTCTGATCATCTTTGTGTCCTGCTCTGGAATTTCTTGAACAGGTCCACATTCCTCCCTGTTGGAAGCCCCAGGGCTGAATGCAGTGGTCCAGGTGGGGTCTCACAAAAGCAGAATAGAAGGGAGAATTACCTCCCTCCACCTGCTACCCATGCTCCTTCAGATGCAGCCCAGCATATGGTTGGCTTTCTGGGCTGCAAATACACCATGCCAGCTCACACTGAGCTTCATGTCAGTCAACACCTCCAAGTCCTTCTCAGGGCTGCTCTCAACCCTGTTTCTGCCCAGCCTGTCACTGTGCTTAGGATTTTCCTGACAAGGTGCAGGACCTTGTTCTTGGCCTTGTTGAACCACATGAAGTTTGTGCTAGCCCACTTCTAGAGCCCATCAAAGTTCCTCTGTATGGCATCCCTTCCCTCCAGTGTGTTGACTGCATCACACAACATGGTGTTGTGAGGAAATCTGCTGATAGTGCACTCAATCCTACTGTCTATGTCTCCAACAAAGGTGTCTGTCCCGGTACTGATCCCTGAGGAACGTGATGTATCACCAGTCTCCACTTGAACATCGAGTCATTGAGCACAAATCTCTGAGTGCAACCATCCAGACATTCCTTATCCATGGAGTAGTCCATGCAAGAAATCCATTCCTCTCCAGTTTTGAGATTAGGACTGCATACAACACATTGACAAATGCCTTCCACAAGTCCAGCTCAGCGACATCAGTTCTTCTTCCCCTATCTGCCAGTGTCATGGTCCCATCATAGGAGGCCATCAAATTTGCCAGTCACAGTTTGCTTTTAGCGAAGCCATGTTGGCTGTCAACAGTTGTCACCTTACTGTCCATGTGCCTTAGCATGCTTGCCAAGAGCATCTGCTCCATGATCTTGCTTGGGCACCAGCATGAAACTGACTGGTCTATAATTCCCCTGGTCTTCATTTTTCTCTTTTTAAAAATGGGGTTATATTTCACCTTTTCTAGTCAGTAGGAAGTCACCAGACTGACACAATTTCTCAGATATAATAGATAATATCTTGGTAGCTACATCCACCAGTTCCTTCAGGACATGCTGATATATCTCATCAGATTCCATGTACTTCTACACCTTCACCTTCCTTAGATGATCTTGAACCCAGTCTTCTACCACAGACTGCACTTCATTCTTCCAGTCCCTGGTCTTGTCTTCTGTGACTTGGGCAATGCGGCTGGAGCTCTTGCCAGTGAAGAATGAAGTGGAAAAGTCATTAAGGACCTTGGTCTTCTCCATGTCCTGAGTGACCAGGTCTTCCTCCTGAGGGGGCCCACATATCCATCATCTTCCTTTAATCCCCAGACTGAGTTCAGTCAGGGCTTTAGCTTTCCTAACCTGATCCCTGGCTGCTCTGGTTATTTCTCTGTGTTCCTCCCAGGCCACTTGCCCTTTCTTCCACCCTCTGTAAGCTTCTTTTTTATGCTGGTGTTTGACCAGGAGCTACTTTCTTGTGCACAATGGCTTCCTGATGTTCTTACCTGACTTCCTCTTTCTCAGGATGAGTCACCCATGAGCTTGGAAGAGATGATCATTGAATATTATCCAACTTGGGCTCCTCTTCCCTCCAGGGCTTTATGCTGGGGAAGGTCTCTTCATGAGGGACTGTACTGAGAGGACAAGGGGTAATGGATTCAAACTTAAACAAGGGAAGTTTAGATTGGATCTGAGGAAGAAATTCTTTAGTGTAAGGGTGGTGAGTCACTATAATAGGTTGCCCAGGGAAGTTGTGAATGCTCCATTGCTGGTGATGTTCAAGGCCAGGTTGGACATAGACTTGGGTGACATGGTTTAGTGGGAGGTGTCCCTGCCCAGAGCAGGGGGGTTAGAACTAGATGATCTTAAGGTCCTTTCCAGCCCTAACTATTCTATGATTCTATGGTTCTATGATTTATCCCATAGCACTCCATCAAGCAGATCCCTCAAGAGGCCAAAGTCCATTCTCCTGAAGTCCAGGGTACTATGCTTGCTGCCAGAAGTTGCAGACCATCTACTCTTTCTTTTCTATAGTAAATTCCGCATTTATAGAGTGAAATCACTTTACTGCGTATTAATTGTCCCATTCTGCCCTCTCCTTTCTATGAGCCTTTCCTTAAGGAAGGTAGCTTTGAGATCAATGATCAGTTTACTTTCTGCATGTAAAAAAAACACATGAAGTGCATGATGTGTCAGACTTAAGAGTTTGAGTTTGAGTGATACATTTATGTGCAGCGAAATTAATTTTCATTTCATCACCACCATGCAGAAATTGGTCATTAAACAATATCAGAAAGCGAAGTATTAACACAGAACTTCAGCACTGACTGAAAAAGGACAGTAATGAGTAAAAAGACCAAATGAAAGAATACAGTGATTAAAACAGAAAAGCTCAGAGGAAATACATTTGCTGAATATATTTGAAATGCAAGAAAGCTGTGAATAAAATGTGAAAGAAGTAGAAGTTGTGTGGAGAAGAGTGCCCTTTAGAGCTATGGGCAAAAATGTTTTACGTTATTCTGGCTTGGTTCTCTCCATTGAAGCTCAGTTGGCATACAGAATTTGTCACTTACATCTCTTCTAGTCTTTGCGTAGTCCATCTCTTAGTAGTATTTTTAATATTAGAAACTTCATAGATTTAAACTCATATGTTCCAATACTCCATTTAATTACTACCTAAGTACATTGCAGAAACAGTAAGAGAACAGGATGGACAGGGAAAGAAAAGAACTATTACAGGGCTGCAGGGAGAAAACAAGTAAACTGAATGCCCAAATATTTAGTTTTAAAAAATATAAGTGCATTAATTCATTCAGTGTGCTTTTTTATTTTTCTATTACAGTGGGTGGTACCAGAAGTATTCTAGCCTCTTATCAACTTTTCATAATCTCTCATTAGCTTGTATTTTCAAGGTAGAAGTAAAGTATCAGCTGAATTTAAAGGGTGCTAAAATGGTAATTTTGATAAGAGAAAATGTTACTGCAAACCATTCATACCATTTTGCCACATTTTATGGTAGATCAACACAACAAAAGTCCTATCACTGGGGTATTATTTAGGGTGAGATACAAACGTTTTTTAGTCATGACAACTATTACCGTGTAATCATCACTGTAATTAAAATAATATCAAGCTAGAAATGTTCAGTTTATATGAGTGCAACATATATATAACTTTGATTATTTTTCTGTTTTGTTAATATTCACTCATGCATGGACATGCAGCAGTAGAAACTGGGAAAGCATATGACATACAAAAGAATCCTGTGCAACATAGAGAGCCAAATGCTAAAAAGCCTGTCACTGAAGCCCTAAAGTGCCACTCCAGCATATCATTACACACAAGGCCTCCTGAACCACTGTGTACCTTGCATGCATATGGGGAATTTGACACTACATTGCTGTAACTGCTCTGATACATACGTGTAGCACAAGATTGTCAGGAAACTTCTCTCTGAGTAATCTTTGATGAAAGGTGCTGAGCTCTCAGCCAACCTAGACCTACTTGGACCAAATTACTGATTTAAACACCTCTAAATCTGGTTTGGATCAGTTAAGGCTAAACCTGTATTGTCCTTCAGGATGTAGGCCATGGAATGAAGCAAAGAAGCCTTCTCGGGTAATATAACATTGATGCTGATTAAACCAAATCATGTGTGAATCGTAGAGATGAGTATACTGAGAGCTAATTATATCTTGTTTTTTTTACATTATTAATTGTTATATTGAACCCTGACAATTCACTAGCTTCAGAAACTGCCTTCCAGTATTCCTGTGTTTGCGTCAACTTTAGAGTGTAAACTGCTGGAGTATAAAATAGCTGAGTAAATTCAGACATTTTAACTTTCTTTTTTTTTTTTTGGTCTGCAAAGTTTCATACTGGTACTTTGTAGGTCTGGAATATTCTTTGGCATGAATTGGAGTTTTTTAGTTAGTGGTATTCTGCATCATGTCAAGGTTTGTCAGTGGAGTTTAAACCATTTGTCCATTCACATACTCAAGTGGGCATGCACACAGTACAAGCCAGAAAACTGTATTTCCCATTTTTGTTTTAGAAGAGTTCTCAAAATGTATTAAGTGTCAGTTATGTTACTTCATTCTTTATTCAGAAGCATATGTTTTCTCACTTTTCTTTCTGAGTCCAGGTGTTTGGTTTGACTCCTCAAGTCTTCTTCTGACTATGTATACTTAATATATTAAAGTATATTTTGAAGTTCAGCTGTCAAAATAGTTAAGTGCTACATTAAGACTAAAATTGCTGAAAATTGGAGCATTTCATTTCCTTCTTTGCACAAAGAAAGTGTAGAAACAATTTTGTGAGTCTATAACCTGCAATACTGCCTTAACCCTTACTATTAGATGACTACATTTAGCTTAGCTTTTCATGTGTGCACTGAATGGCAGCATGTTTTTAGTACTGAAGCCATCCTTAGAGTGTCCCCTGGTTTTACTGCCACCTCCTGTAAGTGCACCTCTAAAATTACTGAATTTCTTTTTCCTTCTTCTCTGATTGGAGGTTATTTTTCTCTTGCTCATCTTACATTTTGTGAAAGTGCCAAAATGCAGAACAAGAGGGTTGTGTATTACATAAAGTAGAGCAATTAAAAAAAAAATTATAAAATTTGTACATGGAGAAAAAAATATCAAAGCTTAGAAATCTAATTTAAATTTAAACTTTAAATATTTTGCTCTTGGCTATGATTCTGAATGAAAAAATGAGGGATTGTCCTATGAACAAGAAAGATATTTTGTTCAACAAGAAAGTTTCATAAAACCCAAGTATTTTGTGATCATCTTTCATTATTTTTAACTCAAATTCTAAAGATCATGACACTGAAGTTTAAAAATATTTTGGAAATGTGTTTCCTCTGCCATCATCTTCACTATTTCTCTCAAAAAAATCAGCAATATAAAAATAACGCTATCTTTATGCCTAAGAATTTCCTAATCATGGTTAAACAAAATAGTGCCAGAGAAGATGCATGAAAATAGCTTGTTTGTATAATCAGTGTTAGCACATATTTCCAATCATTTAAAACACTTTTCAGAAAATTCTTGTTCATAACTGCCTACTGAATTTCAATCAGTAGACAGTAATCTGAAGAACATCAGTTGACTATGTTAACAATAGTAGTTCAGCAATGAGGTCTTGGGGAAGAAGAACTTTCTCATGTAATTTTATTGTCAGAGGACTCAAAAAAAAAGTGCATTTGAAGACAATAATTTCACAGGAAAGACAAGGCATATATCATCTAACATGCTTATTTTTATCTTGTTGTCTTCACCCTCTTTACCATCTTACATCAGTTTCTAGTTTTTCATTCTGACTAAAAGTTTTGGTTGCTTTCTGTTTTTTGTTTTTTGTTTGTTTGTTTGGTTTTTTTGTTTGTTTGTTTTGTTTTTTTTTGTTTTTTTTTGTTTTTTTTTTTTGTTTTTGTTTTTTTTTGTTTTTTTTTGTTTTTTTTTTTGTTTTTGTTTTTTTTTGTTTTTTTTTTTTTTTTTGTTTTTTTGTTTTTGTTTTTTGTTTTTTGTCTTCTTGGAAACTAGATATTGAAAAGCTTTTTTCCTTTTTGAGTATTAACTTGAATATAGAGAGATAGGCAAGAGCCCTGGTTAAGATTAAAAGTTTTGCAGCATATGTAATCTCGGTTACACCAGAAAGTTAGAGCTCAATTATACAGAGGACTTAGATGCTCAAAATAGAATGTAGGTGGAATTGAGTTGCCTATATTTAAACTTGCTATCTTAAAAGCTTGGCAACCCACACCTTAGCCTACTCAAGATGTAGGAATGAGGTGAACTTTTGTTTAACACCACTGTGGGGGCTGAGCTGCTCCTCAGCACATCAGTACCTTGACAGGCTCCAAATAGAATGACAGCCTTTTTTAGCAATACGGTGCTGGTGCTGCCATCCTCCTTTTAAATAATTACCTCATGTCTAAAGCGAGATTTTAAATTAACAATTGAGGATCAGCATTCTTCTCAGTTTAATGAGCTCTATGGAAAGGACTGGAGATTAATTCTATTTCTGCAAGGCTGATCTACTCTGTGTTTTTAAGTGTGTGGAGCAGTCAAGTCCTGAAAAAAATTTGCAGCAAAGAAATTAAATGACGTAAAACAGATCAAGCCCTTTACATTTTCAGATGTGTAAATCCTGAGATATTTATCTGTGGAGATTATGGTTGCTGTTCCTGACCTGCTTATGTATCTCAATCAATGGGTACACACCATGGAAGCAATTACTAAGCAAATGCTGGAGCCCAGAACCTTTCCCTTCCTCGTAAGGAAGGTCTAGAGGGGAAAATACGAATTCCCTAAAAATATTTGGATTCTTCAGTGTGCAGTGAAAAAGCTATGACAGAGGAAATTAAGAGTTATCCCTATATCTGATACATAGTTTGAGCATACTCAACTAGTTTCAGTGGGTTTCAGTGGTCATCTTGGACATATCAATTATCACCCTGTTTTCAGTCCAGCTCCATTTTGAGTCTAAATCTTCAGCATGTACCTAACTTAATGTAGAAAAGTGCAGCTATTTAGTCTCAACTAATGCCAGTTTGGGAAGTAAAGCAGAATGAATCACAAAATATTAACTGTCCCCAGGCTGTTTCTACCCCACCCCTCCTTTTTTTCCTTTTAGGTCTTGCAAAACACAATAGATGAGCCAAATGAGAAGTGCAAATGTGGCAACGGTTTTCACGCTCAGGTAAAAGGTATGGCTTTATTTAAAAAAAAGAATAAATGTAAAGTCTACTGACATAAATTGCATTGTTGCTTGACCTTGTGAAATGAAAATTTGTTCAAAATGTTTAGGAAGAAGTGAAGAGTAATGATTGAACTATTATCATGTGTTCATTTCTACAGTACTTTATCAGTATAAATTTTGTCTTTACTGTGAGCACTCTGAGAATAATTTTCTTTATATATTCTTATTTCTTACAGTTATTGCCTTGGTTTATGAAGATGTGAAATGGGAATAGTCATCCATTTGTGTGAATTGTTTGGTAAATGCCTCTTGAAAATAAAATTTTTATTGTAAGCAATATTTGTCATAAAGCGCATATTTGTACTTGCCATCATCCATTTTATTTTAAAAAGATATCTAAATGTAGGTCATAGATATAAATTTCTTTCAAAGTAATTTAAATGATCTGATGTCTGACTTGCGTTGTAACAAATACTTTTTTTTCTGAATGTACTATTAATAATTTGAAAGAATATGTAAATTTAAGGCTCTTAAAATATATTTGTTTGCTTTGAGAACTAATTTTGAACATTCTTTTCTGGATTATTCTACTTTCAACAAGTAAATATAGCTAAGAAATAAAAATCATTCTACGGAAAATTTTACCATGCATTTTTAAAATAGTACACAATGCACATGTGTTTGCACATGACAGACAAAAGAGGAGGCAGATAAACAATATGAATGGTTCCCAGTTCTATTGCTTATCAAAAGTAACATATGAGACAGAAAAAAATAGTGGCAACGTGTATAATTGCTATTTTTTTTCAGTATGAGGGAAAGGGGGATTGCGGTGCTGTTGACATCACTTATTCCATTGAGTTGAAACTAAACATTGAGCAGTCAACCTAGGAATGCTCCTTTACCATAGCCTTGATTTTGCATTCCATGAGAAGAAATGCTGATGTTACCATAGTGAAATGTGTACTGACATTCACTGAAGTCACTACATAAAAGGGATATTTTCCACTGAATTAGTCTCTTTTCTCTATAAGTGAAGATAACACACCAAACCATTATCATAGACCCAAAAATGCAACACTGATAGATGTATTTTAAGTTTTTGGCTTGGGATTAATTTTTTTATTGCTTTGGTTTAGTTTTGGCTTTTTTTGTTTGCTTGTTTGTTTGTTTGTTTTTCTGTGCTAAAATAGAAGGAATGTTTTAAACTACAAAACTTAGAGTTCATTTTATAATAAAATTTTAATATTTGTTTTATTCTCTGTGCTAGCTGCGTAGAGAAGTTAGTCATTGACTGTTTTTTTTTTCCTCTCTATTGATGTCCATTATGCTCTCTTGAGTATGAGTTGTTCTGAAGTCCTCATTCAGCAGAAACAGGCATGATTTGGGAATATTAATAATATGAACACATTCTGACATATTTCTTCATCTTTCTTTGTGTAAATAAGAAAAACAACAATGATAAAACATGAAAATTATGTATCTGCTTGGTATACATATGCTAAGTTTATTTTCAGTATGAAAACTTTGAGGCATATTTGCTTCAAAAATGTCCTCTTGCTAAAGAACATTTTATTATATTGGGTATAGTGCAATTTCTCTGTCACTGAAATAAAAGTTAACTTTTCCCAGTGTTGAAAAATCTATTGCAACCCCAGGTACCCAGAGTTACGCAAGCTGACATTTACATTTTCCTTGTCTTGGTTAATAAATTTTGAATTCTGAATTTCCTGACATTTTCTCATACAAAGTTACTTTACTTACTCCAGAAGTTTAGCAGGTGTGCATTCAAGTCTAAGAAAGTGTGGGTGTTGAGTTTGGGGGGGGGGGGGGGGGTAGGGAAGGGGAAGGAAGAGAGAGTATAAGTCTGAGAGAAAAAACTTACTGTATGAACATAAATGAATAAAATGAGACTTGGATTGAGTTTCTATTTGAAGAAAGGAACTTATCTTTGACCTTATTTTAAAAAACAATAAAAAAGACAGAAATAAGATTTTGGTAATTTTATTTGTTTTACCAAAGAATTACAAAACTGCTGATGAGATTTAAAATTCTTGTGATGCTGCATTGAAGTAATCAAAAGCAGCCTGAGTCAACTGATGTGCTGTATAACCTAACAAAGAATGTTCAAAGACATTTAGAATCATAGAATCATAGAATAGTTAGGGTTGGAAAGGACCTTAAGATCATCTAGTTCCAACCCCCCTGCTATGGGCAGGGACACATTTCTGAAGTTATTGTTAGTATAGCGACTAACACAGGTTGCCTTATTGATTATGACTGTACTATAAAATATACCCACAAGCAGTTGTTTGGTTTTTTAGCTGATAATTCAATTTTTAAGTATGTGTTTTGTTGCAGAAATATTCACTTTACTGCTCTGATCTCATATGATTAATTTTTTGGCTTGTTGAAACAAGTATGCATTTCAAACTCTAGAAGCCATCTCTTTTGAGAGCCCCGGAGTAGCAAGAATACATATTTAATCTGCTGATGAGCATTGTAAGATGCATAAACTGCAGACAAAGTATTTCCAAGTTCATTTGAAGTCCCTTATTAAATTCATGTTTATAAAAAAACTTAAGCCCAAAATGTGTCTTTCCTTTTATAAGCAACAGGTTATTAAATTCCAGTTACAATATCAGAATTCTATTGTATCTGATTTTGAAAAAAAATAATAGGATCTAATTCTGATATGACTTGCATCTGCATGAAGTTTTGACTTAAAGGTACCTAAGCATTAATCTATATTGGTAGTTATGGAAATAAAACCAAGTTAGATATACAAAAATTTTCCTGGCAATATTAGTTAACTGTTATGCCAAATATTTATTTTTTAAGCCACTCTTTGCTTTTGTTGAAGGCACTTTCTCTGTAGTACAATTCTGTTAGTATACCAATGCTAACAAGCACTTACAAATCCTAGGATTCAACATGAGGTTCATGGTCATGTTATGAAAATGTATGGCTCTCATTCCACAAACTTCAACGCTCTTTAAACATCCTGTGAGCGATTGGAAATGCCTATGCATTTCTGCTTCTGTCGAAACATTCTGCTGCTCATACCAGATTCCTGCCAACAACATTACCAATTATCTTTGTCTCCCTGAGCTTTCTTACATTTCTACACCAGCCTGCAATCACTTTTCAAAGCCATGCATTTCAGTAATAGAATTTTAACACCCTGGAAGTAGGAGGTGTCAGAGCAATTTGACAAAAAATACTTTGAAGGACAATGACCTTGGAAGCCTCTAGCATGGCAATCAATGAATTTGGAGTAGCTGCCATTGAATTATAAAAGGATGCATATTAATACACAAGACAGATGAAAACTCATAAACACTGCCATCATGCCAGAGAATGGATCATACAAAAGTTTAATAAAATATTTATTCTTTTATTACAAACTGTCATGGTTTCAGGCGTAAATCAATCTGCCTGCCCACTCACTCCTCCCACCTTCTTCCCCCCCACTTCAAGAGGGGTGTGTGTGTGAAACAAGGGGGCTTACAAAATTACAAAATGAAAATATAAACCTTTAGAAATCAATTTTAAGGAGTGTTAAGTGTGATGGCTTTGTAACAGTAGTAATGGAAAATACTGAGATGCAGCTAGAGAACATGCTGAGAATCCTTGTACAAGATAAACTGCTGTCGTTGACATAGTTTAGGCTTTTATGACCTTACACAAAATGAGTGTAAGAAAAACAGGCTACAAGAACAGGACATAAAGGTAGGGAATATCTGGAAAGGCAGGGGCCCAGGATGGGTTGCAGTTCAACTAACTAATAAGAAGAAGGACAGGATGACTGTTATGTCTCTGGTGTTAACAAACTGATTAAGGTGGTATAAGCATCTACTACGCATACTTCAAAGGCTGCCAGCAGTGATGAAGATTGTTGGAAGAAGTAAACGACCCCAGAGACCCCCACTACATTTTTTGTACGCATGCGAGGACCTTTCGGGAAAATGATGTAATCCATATGTAGCCTCATGAATATGTATGTATACTCTGTAGCTATATAAGGGACTCCTTGTGTAGCAATAAGTGGACGCACGTTAGGAGGAGTTATCCCCCATGTCTCCCGGCGCCGTACTAAAGAATGCTTGCTTGTCAACTAGAAAACTTTGTTGGCAATTTTGTTCCTGGAGTTTTCTCTGAATGGGGGGAAATGGGAAGAGGAACCGAAAGAATGCAACTCCTACGGGTTGAGATAAGGACCATTCAGTTACTAAGGTATAACACAAATCACCGCTGCCACCACCAGTAGCAACAATAACCAGAGAAAAACAAGGGAAGAGGACAGAGCTTCTCACCACTGGACAATCGAGCTGTGAACTAACTTCTTCCAGGTTCCTGCCCCCAGAAGTAAAACTGGGCATGACATACTGTGGTATGGAATACCTCTTTGGTCAGCCCAGGTCAGGTGTCTTGTCTCTCCTGCCGCCCAGCTTCTTCCTGGCTCCCCTCCTCCCTGGCAGAGCATGAAGCTCAGAAAGTCCTTGGCTAGCCTAAACATTCTAAGCCATAACTATAAACACTGGTGTTATCAGCACTGTTCCCAAGCTGAAAATCCAAAACACAGTGCTGCACCAGCTACTACTTAAAGGGGAAAAATTACTGCTGCTGCTGAACCCATGACACAAACACATAAAAAGCAAAATTATTTGTCTGCATCCTTAGAATACTGCAAACTATACCACAGTTTCCAATTCCTTATTATTTACAATTAAACATTTTCTTTATAACATCCAAATCCTGCCCCAAGCAGATACTGAGGCAAGTCCTACGGATTTTAGCAGAAGTAGACCTGCCTCCAAAAGACAATTATAATGATGACCATGTTGAAATCGGGACCCACAACACAATTTTTAAGTCACAGCTAAGCATCTGAAATTAGATTTTTAAATCCATATTGACACTTCTACATCATTTTAGCCTTCTTTATAGACAAAATCAGTGGTCATGAATCTGCTGAAAAGAGCTAGAAAAATGAAAGTTAGGTCATATTCATCTTTGAGCTTTATTGCGTGTTTAAAGACTTAACTGCAGACATTCCAGTTTGGAAATGTTGGCCCATGGTTGCAGCCTAAACATCCCCAGTATTTTCTGTGAATGATGAGACAATTATGCAGAAAAGACCATGTGCAGTACTGTTAACTATGGCATAAAGCACTCAAGGCTCAGCTTAAAAAGTATTGTAAAATTACTTGCAGTGACTTAACAGAATGATGTTTGTTTTCTAGTTTTGTCAAAAAAAGCCTTCAAGAACTGAAACTACAAAAATAAAATATAAATTATAGTTGCACAGCCTAAGTATACATTTGTGAGGAACCACTGTCAGTGATTTTGCATTTATGAGCATCATTTAAAAGGCTGATTCACATAGCAATGAATTCCCAATTACAAAAATAATCTTCCTTTTGCAAATAGAAATATGCTTTTGTCAGACTGAATTACTTATGTTCTTTGTGCTCAGTGTTACAGTTTGTCTTCTTATTAAGTGTTCATAAAATTTGTGAACACTAATCCTACCAGTTTGCACTATTACTCAGTGCAGCATGGTAAGAATATGAGCAAATATTGTCTGCACTAAAAACAGAACCATCTGACATGTGCAATTGGTGTAAGAAGTTATCTCCTTCTAGCTGGTTTCCTAACTAGTTCAGCACAAAATGGCTAGACAACACATGCAGGTTGCGCAATTCTGAAGCCCTTCAGGTATCCACACAATGAAGAAATAGCCATCACAAGCATGATCCAAGGCCAGATGAAGTGAAAAGGAATAATCTTATTGCTTTCAGTAGCTCTTGGATCATGTAATCCTTGACAGATTTACCCTCCACTGCACCCTGACACAATCCTCATATCACACAAGGCAGTTGGGCATAGAAAGTACTAAGACATCAGCAGGTATATGATTTATTTCTTCAAGAACATTGGTGAATAATAACCTTTCCATGTCAAGGTTGATCCTCAGCCAAGTGCATATACATTGCCTACTACAAGTTATATGTTTACCTTTTGTACAAAAAAAAAATTCCTTTTGAAACAGAATGTTGACTCCACTAATATTTTTAACATTTTTTTTTTAATCCTTTTTTTTCCTTATAGAGTTCATTTCATGCAGTTCTGTAAACTCTGATGCGCAACCACATATGAGCAGAGGCACACAGTGACAGATCACTCAACCCCCATGGTTCTCCACTAGCAACATAAAACCGTTTTTCTGTATTTTTTCACCTCAGTCTCTCTATATATCTTCAAATACATATGATGTAAACTGAACAGCTGCATCTGTGATCAGTTTGTCTGTGAAATCATAATTCCATTTTCTGACATGAGGGCTCTGCTATTACCCTCAGCTTTTCAGTACAATAAGGATGAGCTACGTTGACGTTTCTGGGCTAGAATTAGAACATCATTCCTCGTAACTTAAAAAGGCAAAGCCAAGGTACTTTTTCCTTCCACTGTACTAATTTGTATTCTTACAAACTATACCCAGTTGAAGCTATTTTTTTTTAGATTATAATTCAATAGATGACATTCTGCAATCAGTGGAGGACAATATTCTGAAATAAATAATTTTAAACAATGAGATATAAAATAAAAAACAGTTTGCTTCATTAGTAAGCATATAGTCCTTAGATAAATGACACCACTTTGAAAGAGGGTGGAACAAGTGAAACAAAAAGGAAAATATTTCACATCCTTCAGTGGCTTTAAGTCACGTGTTCTACATCAGATTTATCTTTCAATGCATTTCTACTCCTTTCACTGGAGGTTTATTTGAAAATAAAGACAACCCAAATAAGAATTGGAAACAGAATTCTAGTAAGAGAAGCTATTGAAATAGAGGCATGAACCCCAGAACCTTCTGGGAGATAAAGGACACTGAGATGACAGAGAGGATGGTGGAGAAGGCTGTATATTTTCCATCACATTAACTGAATATTCAGGTAGTCAGCACCAACCACTATGATTTGAAGCCATGTTTTTACATCTAAGAACATTTAATCTGAAGATTATAAGCATGGAAATGCAGTACCTGGGTGGCATTATTTGAGAAAGATCTGGGAATTCTACTTTCTCCTGTAATCAGTTTCAAGCTATATCATATTGGAAAAAAGAAAAAAGAAAAGAAAAAGAAAAAAAAATGAAAATAGAATTTTTTTTTTCTTTCTACATCCTTGTTGGGACCTATCACCTGTTGTGCTGCAGCATTAATTATTTAAAAGCTGAATTTATTAAAATTTTAATATTAATTTTTCTCTGGTAGATTTTGAAACAGGCCTTGTCCAGGCACATTGTAGTTCTCTTGATACCACTATATGTAATGGATAGCTTCATTTGAGTTTCTGTTTATACAAAAAAGTTTTCCAATGTCTAATTTAAATGTACTCCTTGTAATGGCATTTTACTTTATGTTACATACCTTTTCTCCTTTACTTTGTATTAGTGCCCATTTCTGTCACCTTGATAGGGAAAACAATCTGATAAAATTCTTCGGTGAAATGATGAGTTTGTTAGATAAGATAACAGCAGCTTATACTGTTTACCTGGACTTCAGTAAGGCTCTGCCTTTCATAAGATACTTGTACAGAAACTGATGAAGCGTGGGCTGCATGAGCAGACTGGATTTGTCCTAAATTCAGTTGTAAGAATTAGATAAATGTCCAGGCTCAGAACATGATGCTCACCAGTGTACACTGGAGGTCAAACATAAGTCTGATCCTCTTTATTATCTTCATAACTGATCTGGGTAATGAGCAAAATGTATACTCAGGAAATTCGCTGATAATGAAAAAATGATACACCAGTGGGTCATGCTGAAATCCAGATGGACCTCTGTTGTGGTTTAAGGCTCTCAATCAGTTCTGCTCTCTCACTTCCCCCTCTTTCTTCCCCAGTCCCCGGGGAGATGGGAAGGAGAATCAAAAGAATGCAACTCCCACAGGTTGAGATAAGAACAGTTTAGTAACTAAGGTA
>JASSUY010035351.1:4473-18761 GCA_032466535.1 Forpus xanthops
GGTGAGGCACTGGAATGGGTTGCCCAGGGAAGTTGTGAATGCTCCATTGCTGGCAGTGTTCAAGACCAGGCTGGACAGAGCCTTGGGTGGCATTGGTTAGTGGGAGGTGTCCCTGCCCATGGAAGAGGGGGTTGGAACTAGATGGTCTTAGAAGGACCTTTCCAACCCTAACTATTCTATGATTTCTCATCTTAACGTTTTTGTTGGTATTTCCAGCAACCATACATACCTTTTTGAAAGTAATGCAGGAATTAATGCTTTTCAATCCTATTTACTGTTGGCTTGAGAACTATTTACAAGCACAAAGTCCCAGGGCCTAATTCTACACTTAAAATTCTGAACAGATAAAAACCCTCTGGAATTGCTTTTAGCTTAAAATGTAACACAACATTAACCTAAAAAATACTTAAGAACATTTCTCCCTTTCTGCACTTATTTCAATTTTTACTTGCCAAATAAAGTCCATAGTAAATGAAAAAAAAAAAAATATATATATATAAAGACTTGAGTCACTCTAGCTCCCAATTTTCTATCAATGAAATAAAAAAAACACCCATGAAAGGTTTTTGCATACTGAATGATGAATAAGCCGCGTGTGTTCATTTTTTCCTTTCTTTTGCTGATGCCCCTGGAATTAGCAAAAATATAAAAATAGATAGATAGAATGAGAGCTAGTATGAAAAAGTTCCTATGCATTTACAGGTTATGTGAATTTAAATAAAATTTACTGTATATTTTTTCTGTATTTATTGATGTCAGGCTGTAACGACTAACACAACATATCCACCTGACTCTGAACTTGGCTCTAAGTTTGAGGAATAGCTCAAATCAATTTGATAGAACCAGCTAAACTTCTGTAATGGAGAAACTTACACATTTGCCTCTTCTTCAGAGAGTCAGCTGTGGTTTCTCTTTTGCTTTCTCTTCTTTGAGTTTGCATGAATCACTTCTCAGCCAACTTTCTGCTGATTTCTAATGTCACAGGCAATGGAGTGATCACCTAGGAACTGTGGTCATGATGCAGTGTCAGCATTTATAGTGCAAGCCTCCAGTGTGCTGAGCCAGCAGGACCCAGCTGTCCCTTACCAACGCGATGTCTGTTTGCCTTCAGCTAACAGGCTGCGCATCCACATGTGTCAAAATGTCTTTCAAAGCAAACCTCGTACTTCAGCAAGGGAGAACTCTGGACCAGCATCTTTCAAGAGTGTTTCATATTTTATTTATCAAAGTGCTGGTTTAGAAATTATTCACCATCATGCAAGGACTCCAAAGTGACAGTGAAGGGATGCATGCATCTATTTGATGCCTCTCCACAAAAGAAACAGCCAAAATGAAGATGCCAAAATGGTGTAGAGTCCCTCACTCTGTGGCAGATGAACTATCACTTATCTACAGTTTATATCTTAATCTGTAAGGACTTGGACAGTTCAAAATTCACTTTTTTTTATCTCCTTATATTCCCAGCAGAAAAATTGCATTAGAAGAAATCTGAAATATATTTAATAGTTTCACATTATTAACTTCATTACAGAAATTAAGTCTGTATTACTGTATAATGAATGAGAAATTCTGAAAATATAAAGAGATTATGCAGTCTCAAGAGATGTCAAAGAAGCCAAGACAGATGCTAGGCACAAGAAGAAGTCAAAAAATATGAAGATAGCATATGTGACAAATTCTGTATAAAAATTATTATTCTATACCACTTTACAGAAGACACATTAAGCAAGGGAGATTTCTGAAGGGAAAGTTTTTTTTCTTTGGCAATTACAGTACACAAAATAGAATTTTCTTCACTTTCTGTTGAATTTCAAAGCTTTCCTATCACCACCACTGTGCTGGGCAGTAATAAATGAAATGCACAACATGACTTGCAACATTCAACATGATCCTAGTATGCCCACTTTCTTTGCACCGCTAATAAAATCTGTTAAGCCACTCCACATTTGTCTAAGCTTGATTCTAACTTTTAGTTATTTAAGAATAGAACAAAAGTAAAATAGTCAGCAACCTGAACATAACAAGCAAATACTACTTAAACTGTGTTATTTCCCACAGGCTCTGATAAAAAATGCTTTCAAAAAGCCAGTTACTTTATCAGATATGATATTTGAAAGAGGTATTTGAAAACAATGTTTTGAAGTGAGGTATAAAACTACATCTCCATCTACTGTATATACACTGGAACAGTTATTCTGCCATCTGGAGGATTCTTCTTATGTTTCAGAAAAGCTCAATTCAAACACTGTTCACTCTGGACACTGCTTTTTTTTAAATGTATATACTATATATTCCACAGCATACACATGAATCATCAGGAATTAGACCTAAGGGGTGCATCAGGAAGGCCAGAGACATTCTACTTCAAGGCGTCTAAAAGAAATAGCTAGGAAAAAAAATAATACAAAAATCTACTTTTGTGTATTGATCCTCTCAAAATAGAAAAAGCAAGTTTACCGGCCTGGATGTCCAGTGGCACCCTGGATAGACGCCATTGCTAGTTCTCTCATTGCTCTGGTGGAGAACTTTTCTATGCTTCTTTCCTTTACTTTGTCCATCTTTTATATTTAACTCTTCAGGTCAAGAACTATCTCTTTATATATATATATATATATATATTTAAGATTAGAACTGTTAGTACAATAAGATGCTATCACCAGCTAAGGTCTCCCAGTGCTAACACCACAAGTAACAGTAAACACCACCAGACTGAAAATTGCTGGATGACACTGTGCCTCTTGGTTTCAGCAGTGGTTTCCTTAACACACAGACAATTTTCAGTCTTTGAAGACTGCTATTGTCACAACAAATCAGTTTCATATAAATAGTGAGAGAGCTTGCTTTCTCAATTTCTACATCTAACACAGATTATTATGTAGATTTTTCTTAAGTCATCGACACCTGGGCAGAAGGAGAAGATAATATACTCATCACCTGTAGATACCTTAGTTCCAAGATAAAGATAAATGATTGATAGATATTACTTTCAGAAAGCATGCTATAGTCTAGATCACAGCTCCTTCTCCTAGTGGCATACCAACTGTCAAGGCTCCACATCTTATGACTGTTCAGCAAATGAGCTACTATTTGAACAGAGTGGTATTATTTCCTATTCTTCCTTAATTAAAACAACAGAATAATTACACAAGAGGAGCCATCAACTGAAAGATAAATCATAGGAAAAACTTTCTGAGAGAATGCTGCAGATACTAGTTAATTCTTCTTTCCACTAACTGCAGTGCAAGATAGCAATGTTCTGACATGGTGCTTTGAATTCTCCTCTGAAATATTCATACAACACAAAAAATTGAACAAGGAGCACAGAAGCCCTGTCTCATACATTTTACATTTAAAAGTAAGCATGCTGAAAAAGAGGCATATACTTTTAGAAAATATTCAAAATGATCACCTAACATATCTAACCAGCCACATTTTGTAAGAAATGTACATTCTATATTCTATATAATATTAGAAAGCATAACTCTTCACACTAGACCATCTTTGTGGGAGTAGCAAATACGTCTCTAAAAACCTCTGTTCTTTTGTGTAAATACAGAACAGTGGGGAGGTGTCTGCAAACTGAACAGGTCTTCAACTCCGGAGACTAAAATAATGAAGGGGAGGGGGAAAAAAGCAGACACCAGTAAAACATTTTGCTCAACCTCTTCTAACTTACAGATGCATTTCAAGCAGACTGAAAGAAAATCACCATTATTAGCACATGTTTTTCCCACTTGCCAGAGGAACTGTGACTATCACCAGGTCATTCTTACAGATATTGAACTCTCTTGTAAGATTCCTCGAATTCTGCCAAAATTTATGTAAATTTACTTCAGCCCTTTGCATTTTCAGATCTTTGAAATTCATTTTTACATGAAACGATTCATACACCTGGATCCATGATACCCACAGAATCTCACTGACAGCCAGGAATTTGGCACGGTGGTATTAAACTACCTACAGCTATTTACATTAAAACCCAACATACAAAACTGGTAGCACTGTGTGAAACTGCTAATCCTGGAAGCAGGTCTTAGGTGTCAGCTATATAATTAAGAGAACAGGTCCTTTATGAATCAAAGGTTAGCCTTATTTATTTACAAAGCTTTATTTATCTACAGAGGTGTCCAGAGATGATAACTGTTATTAACAAAAGCCACAACATCACTTTTAGGATTTGCTTAAAACTCAAAAAATTTTTTAAAACTTAATCAGAATCTAAGTATTATAAATTTTTTTTGTAACTGAACTTCCTGCCATTTATTCTCTTATACAAAGACCATAAAGAGACATGCTATGACTTAAAATTCAATGCAGAGTTTCCACTTCTGAAATCACTCCAAAATTCAAAGTGCAAGAACATTAATGGAACACAGGATATTTACTCTGCTAGTGGAATCAACTTGAGTCTAAATGTTAAAGGAAACATGTATTATTATTCCCTGTGACTCCACCCTTCCCCATGGGAATACTAAAAGGAAAACAAAAAAGTCACCTTTCTACTTTCACTGGATTTGTTTACTTTTCCTTACCACAACTGGTTGTGGCAGGCTGGTAACAACAATTTCACCCTCCTAAGAGCATTTCCCAGTCGAGGAATGCAGCTTGTGGCTTT
Organism: Forpus xanthops; assembly: GCA_032466535.1. Lineage (NCBI taxonomy): Eukaryota > Metazoa > Chordata > Aves > Psittaciformes > Psittacidae > Forpus > Forpus xanthops. Next base: position 9,089 of record JASSUY010035351.1, read on the forward strand.
CTTGATATGGTAAATCTTGAGGGTACATCACAGACTGAAACACAGCCCTGCCCAGATCCTCTGCTCCTTAACAAAGCTTGGAGTGAGCAAGTGTAGTACTAACAGAATGAGAATGCTAGGAATCTGTGGTATTTCTTGGTTTGCATAATGGTTCTACTTAAGGACAGCCTTCTATATAGTTGTTTTTAAACAGCATTTTTATCATTTTTGCATATTTAAAGTGGATAAAGTTTTGCACCAAGGAAGTACTTGCTAGCATGTTTTCATAGGATACTCTGTACTGCCCACCTAAAGTCAAATGCACAGTAGAGAAAGATCACCTTTTTTTCTCCTGAGCTTTCATTTAAGTTAGTCCTTGTCTTTTCTCCATGCAATTATTTATGATCAGGGCTGCTTTTTGAAAAGCAGGTCTTTCAGGTTTTTAGACCATTTAATCACTTCTCAATGTTTCAGTATTATTATTGTATGCATCACTGTATTAACTTTAATAATATTATTTTATTCATTTTAGAGTCTCTTTGTCCATACTGTCTCAATTAAAGAAAAAAAATATTTTCTTAGCCCTTGATCATCTTCTTGCTTTTTGAAAAATCTTTTTCCTCAACAAGCCATATATACATCTCACATCTTGTACTTCCTGAATATTTCACTCAACCTCAGTCAAATTAAGAAGGAATCTTTTAGCTGATAAAATGTCATAGGATAAAAGATACCAGCTGCACCATCAGCAAGATCTTTGCCTCATACGCTCAAATGACCTAGAAATAAACCATGAATTACTTAGTTATCAACTGACAGATCCAACACAAGTAAGTCTTAGGGATGTCTTGTTGCCTTTTGGCAAGAACTTTAATTTTTCAGTCTGTTTCCATTAGTGATAAATCTAAGTAGGCCGATTAAAAGTAGATCAAAAGTAGAAATAGAAGTAGAAAAGCTCACTAAGCACTAGTCCAACTGCTTCCACGAATGTAAAGAAATTCTTTCCATGGGGTATATTTGGACTCAGAAGACACAAAATAAAATAAACACAAAAAATTTTGAAGCTTTAAAAATTTTAATTCATTGGTTCTGTAGTTGCAGTTGTAATTTGTAGTATAGCTTATGCAACACATGCATAAGCTGAAATTTAGTTTCACTGTTCAGAGCCACGTTCCTTTCCTCAGAGGACAAATCTGGCATTCCTCTTAAATATGATAGTAGACAGAACTATGTGCTTAAAGTGAGCAGTATATATCCTTAAACATGTCCATCAGAAAATCCCTTACATTACTTAAAGTGTAAAACAAATTACATCTACTGCCTCCACCATCCCCTCGTTTTTAAAAAAGGAAAATTTAAATGGAGCTGGCATATAACATAAGAAGTTTACAGACTTTGTGGGTCCCAATAGCATGTTCTTCCACCAGGGCTTGCTCTGTCATACCTATGAACTTTATTTTTAGCCAATGGCAAGTTATTTTGGTTTGAAGGACTGGTCTTTCTACCAGTACTCCACTTGTATGTTGGCAAGTTTAGATACTGTTAATTAACAGAAACTTCCTTGCTATCCCTAAGGACACTGGCAGCTCAACAGACTTGTGAGCATACTCATCCTTTTTCTGTAGCAAAGGCATACACCATTCATTAACATATTAACAGGGCTTGTTCCTCTATTTCCTGTGACAGAGACAAACCTTCTCCCTACTTTCTTGCATTAAAGTTCAATAGATTTTCTTTTACTCCATTTCACAGCAGGAACTACTCACTTACTGTAGTAATCTAGCAGAACAAAGGAATGAAGTGTTAAATTAGGAGGACAAATTCCTTAATTTCTCTCAAGATTTAAATTTCCATGCCTAAGATACAGATGAAGTTTCCAACTCAGCAGCTAATGCAGCAATAACAGAAGAACGTTTTGTGTGTTGATTCCTTCATAGATAGCAAAAGGCCTATGAAGGTGGCTAAACTTACTGTATCATTAGTAAATAGAGTTATTTCAGCTTAACAGATTGACTCCTTAATGAATGATTACTGTCATCAGAGCAGCACTCACATCTTAGCCAGAACTTCTACAGAAGAACACAGTGAATCAGGGTAGGAATGTCTGGTTATTTTTTTAACCTCTTTGATAACGTTTTGTGTAGAATGTCTGTGGAATGAAATAATCTGACAGTTCCTTTGGTTATGCACTAAGTTTGAAAAAGCTCTGTAACTGAAAAAGACGCTATACCACTTCAAAGGCAGTCTACACAGAAGTATCAGCTACAGCAGTACATGTGACTTATTTTGCTGTAGTATTCTAAATTAATTAAACTACTTTCATATCCAACTTAGTATAGACACATTTAAATCAATTTCAACAACACTCTGAGGAAGTAGCTTCATCCATTAATTCATTAAATTAAAATTATGTAAGTACATCTCAAAAGATTTCAAGTGCATCCACAATAACTAAATCAATCACATTATACGACTGTAAATTATTATTCTAATGAAACCTCTAGTGATTGCTATTGATGTGTTTACTTGTAAAATAAATATTTTTAAATTGGCATTTTGAGCCAACATGATCTTTAGTGCCCATGCACACATGTACACACACAAATAGATGCATGCACCCACACAACAATTTTTAGCCAGGTGCCTTGTTTTTCCAGACCTAAAGAATGCACAGCTTCTTTTTACCAGTGTTATGACTGGATTACCAGTAACAGAAGTCACAGCACATGTTTGGAGTTGCTGCATAGGCTGGCCACACTTCCTTCAAAAAGTGGCATTTAAGAACTACAGTTACCAATAGCAGGACATTATTTGAACTTCCCAACTGTATTTGGCTAATCTGTCCCTGTGGAAAAAAAAAAAAAACCATTAACAATAAGCTAAGTATAGAGAACTATCTGCACATGCCAGTAGCAACTGAATAGAAACTGTGCCTTTTCTTGTGAGATTTTTTCACAGGGTCTTCCTAAATCCCCACTGTTATGGGAAGCTTCAGGCTCTCGTGCAGAATTGTTCCAACACATGCTGTCAGACCTCTCAGTCCAACAACAGCTCAGTGCAACCTTATACACATGATCTGCAGGCAATTATCTGTGTAGCTTCTTTTCACTCTGAACACTGAGCTCACATCATCACATAGTAGAGACACACAGAATCAGTTCATGCAGCCTTTCTCCCGTACAAAAGCTCAGCCACACTCTCAGAGTTCTTTGCATGTGAAAGAAATTTTGAACTAAAATTTACAGGTACAATTTTTTGTGTGTTTAGAGGGGGAAAAAAATACAGATTTTTTTTTTTTTAACATAGATTAGATAATAAAATACTAATAGTATCTTTAAGTAAAAAAAAAAAAAACAACAAACATTTAACTCTATAACATAACAAAATAGTGATGATAACAGCTATCTGTTTCTGATCATGTTTATACTCTCACAAGTTTAGAAAAGAGACCAGAATGAAGTTAACTATTGAGAACTACAAAAGACAATTAAGCCAACATTTAAACCGTTGAGTCTAAAGATGGAACAAAACAGTATGAGTATGTTATTTTAGGAATTAAAACAGCTTCTAAATATTTTGCAAAAAATTTTTTGTAAAATTCAGCTCCGGCAAAAGTAACTCTATTATAATAATAAAAGTAACATGACTTACAGTGAAAAGCTTGGCTTCTAAGAAGCAGATATTTTATAACTGGATTTTAAACCTAGAGCTCCTTCTCCACCTTGCAAATTCTCAAACTTGTTTCTGCAGAAACACTATTTCTTTATTCAGCAGAGCAAAGATGGAGGTCTGCCAAACTGTTATGCAAGATAATGAAGCAGTTTCTCAGACAGTGAGAGATCACATGAAATCACATGCACTAGAGAGATTAAAATTTAAGGAATGTCTAAAGTTTCATCTTCCATTAACTTCAGAAATTATATTTTTGGTTTCAATAACTACATTGCTTTCCAAGTTTTCAGAGTACATAATCAATTAAGAACTTAAGTTTTCAAAACCCTACCCATTTTTACCATTTCTCACATTCAAATCCTAGCTGGAAGAAAGAAGAAAAGTTTCTGCAACAATGATGACTGCTCAAACTCAAGCACAGTTTTTCAGTTAATCTTTCTTTTTCTTCTGCTGGTAAGAATGATATAGATAAAGTTAATATTTTAAGAAGACCTAGATTTCTGCATATACATACATTTCCATACATCTTATGGTACACACCAGTTCACATTTGCAAGACCACCTCTTATCCTTAATTCTGCTCCTATCCCTGCATGTCACAGTACTTTTCCCCATATAGAATTTTATAAGTCAATTTAAAATATCAATTTTTTTACAGATTTTTATTCCATCATACAGTCATAGAACTGATACTTCATATAGTGCACTGCACCTAGAAATTCACAAGAGGACCACATATATAGATTTTACCATGTATCTGGAAAAGAGATATTTTAAATTGTTGTCTCTACTCCAGCATTTCCTTACGGGGAGTTCAAAATTTAACTTCAGTATGAATCACCTTTTGACAATCTATTAATGAGCTATGTTGATCAGTGTTCAGTAACTCAAAAAATTCAGTCCTGAAGGACCCATAAGGTAATTCTCATCAAAAGTTTGCAATGTGAGTGACTAGTATACACTGCAACACATAGTTTACAAACTAAATTTATAACTAGCGGCTCTGCAGCTTAGAAACCTGCCAGAGAGATCCGGTAGGTGTTCCATACAGCCCCAAAGGATATACTGAACTCCAAATCCTGTATCTGAGTCACGGGCTATTCCTTCAGAGCCATTTTCTGAGACCATTACAAATATACATATAAAAGCCTCCAAAATTAAAAGCTACAAAGCCCAGCCTTTGCTCAACATGCTCTGCAGCAGATAAGAAGCCTCATGCCCTAGCATCATGTAATCGAAACAGAATTCCTCCTTAAGAATATCTCGACTTTTAATAGGCACATAATACACTTTAAATAAACACACTGTGAGATGTACAGAATCATAGCACAATTGCAGTTGGAAGGGATTTTCAAAGGTCATCTTTCAAAGGTCACTCTAGCCCCTGCAATGAGTAGGGACATCTTCAACTACATCAGGTTGCCCAGAAACACATCCAGCCTGGACTTGAATATCTCCAGGGGTGGCACATCCACCACCTCTCTCGACAGCCTATTCCAATATTTTACCACCTTCATTCCATGTTTTTCCACACATCCAGCCTGAACCTCTTTTAGTTAGAAAACATCATCCCTCATCCTATCATAACAGGCCCTGCTAAAATGTCTCTCTCCATCCTTCTTATAGGCCCCTTTTGAGGACTGAAAGGCTGCAATAAGGTTCCCTGGAGTCTTCTCCAGGCTGAACAACCTCAACTTTCAGCCTTTCCTCATAGGAAAGGCACTCCATCCCTCTGAACATTTTTGTGGCACTCCTCTGAACCCTCTCCAACAGGTCCATATCTTTCCTGTACTGAGGACTCCAGAGCTGGATGCAGTACTCCAGGTGGGAATTCACTTGAGACTACTGACAACAAGATTTTCAGTAATATCAAGCCATACAAATTTACCTAAGATCCTCCAGTATCACAAATGACTTTTGATTGTAATATGTACAGCTTTACATGCTACTCTACAAGGTAACCTGAAAGAAATATGTAGCTTTGCTAAGCTCAAAATTTCTCCCAGTATAAGAGGTGCTTGAGAAGACAGCTGCCATTCTATTTAACTAAAAAATATAGCCACTGGTACTCAGCTTCTTGGCAAGAACTGCTGGCGAGAGCAGAAATAGGATACTAAGTCTGCTCAGGCATGTGTCCCTTTAGACATTCTGTTATTTTGCCAGAATTCATTCATGCTTTTTGGAGATGATACAACACAGCTACACGTAGATGCCCTGGACTGACAATCAGTTATTACCTGAATGGTCTCTAGGTCAAGGTTTAAGCAAATGCAAAGCAGAAATGTTGCAATGGGACATCTGTACATACTATAAATCTATCTGTAGGTTTCCAGCTGAAGAACTATAGACTGTTGTTGAGTAGGCAGAGCATTACAGTACCTCTGTGAAGAAACTTGTGCTGGCAAGAGATGGACTGGATGACCTAACAGGACTTTTCCATCAGTATTTTATTCTCTGAACTTCATTCTTTTTGACAGTATTACAAGGTTCGACAGGCATTTCTCTTCAGAAGAAGGATTAAGGTCAGTAAGAATCAGCATCAGCTAAAAAAGTACATGAGGCAGTTCTGATGGCAGGAGGCAAAAAGACATTTCAGAGTCATAAAAGTATTCAGTGCTTGTGTTTTCTGTACAAGCCAAAATCTATGATGTAATCAAAGCACTAAATGGAGAAACAAGGAATACGAGATTCATGCTTTCACACAGTTTTTTTGTTACAGTGAAAGAAGAAAGGTGTAATATGATATAAAATAAAAAACAGTAAAGGTCTAATATGAACATAGTGGAGGCACAAAAAATAAACTACAATTTAAAATAAATTGTTCAGAAACAAATTGCACAGAAAGTCAGTCATATTAATCGGCACTCATTACTAAAAGCTCAATGCCTGTAAAGAACAGAAGTTGAACAACAGAAAACAAGTTTTGTCATGGAACTGAAATTACAAATGAAGAGACTTTAAAAAAGATTTCAAATATCTGTAGTTCATACTTCTAAGTATTCTTTCACAAGGGATATGCTTCTTACCTCGTAATATCTACATAACATAGTGGGATAACAAACCATACAGCATACCCAACAACTGTAACACGTAACAAAATTGAACAATCGGTGCCAGAGGGACCAATGTGTGGCTCTTGAGCTACATGTAGTTCTGAAGCAGCTCAAGTCAGCTCTGATACATCGCAGTGTCAACAGTGTGGCTGTCCTGGAGAGCGGCTGCTCAGGAACTGGAGTACCGAGACAGCTGTGACATTGAGTCACTAAAGGGCTTATGAGATGCTTGATCATCATCCAAAGCAGCTGTGCTCCTACACACTATTTTTAAAGCTGCCCTTCCTTTCTGTTCTCTAAATGTACCAAGAAGGTACTCCTGCAGTGTCAAAAGTGTTGCATAAACATAGTAATAAACCCACATGTCTGCACTTTAATGTTTACAAATTCAGTGATAGGTATCACTGTAGAAAGATTAATTATGTAATTATTATATTCCCACCACTAGATGATGTTATACATTCTGTCCTCTCTACAAAAGAGATTTTGACACTCCCAAACATCAAACAGAATCCAATGTGAGGAAAGAAAACACTTAGTTTTCTGAAACAGAAGATTCCAAAGATGGTATTTACCTGCAATGATACCTCATACTTCAATGAGTGACTTACGTACTTAATCTGAGCATGCTTCCCTTCCAAACCGAAATGTTATCACACCTTCCACACCGAAATGTTATCACACCTTCCACTCTTTACAAGAAATGATTAGTGAAATGAATTCCATCAGTCAGCTGCGCAACTTTCATTTAGAGGCAGTGGATTTGGCTCAAAAGCTGAGATGAGTACATCTGTTTTCTGAAATCACTGGTGCTTTTAGGAATCTTAGATTTTATGGAGATAAAAGGTTAAAAATGTTTCCAGAGAATATTCAAAAGTTCTTCTGACTTATTTGTCACAGAAATTATTCTTACATTCTAGTTCTACATCCCTGGTTTCCTTTCCTTAACTGTTTTAGACATTTCAACCTTATTTAAAACATTCTCAGATCTACCATTCAGAATAAGAGACATACTATAAATATTTTTTCCCAAGACAGTCTGCAGGTTTCTTCATGATTCATGCTATATAACATGTTTTCCTCCACAGAATGTGAACTTAAGGCTCGAAGTGATACTCAAAATGATGCACCTGGAACATAAACTGACATTTAAAGATTTACTCATGCAACTGGCAAAATTCCTTGTGTCAGCAGTTTTTGTAGTTTTCCTTAAAGAAGCATTAATGAAAGAATTCCAGGTTCAACATGGGAACCCATCAGAGGCCAAAACAGAAATTAAGCTAGCTGAGGTGAGAGAAAACTTGATTCAAAAAGGTTTGAAAGTAGTTTCTACACATACTTAGATATCCTGGTATGTGTGTGGGCGATACTTAGACCTCAAGGGAAAAGTAATGAGATAAACCCCTTCCTGATAGTAAACAGCTACTGCAAGTCAGCGTCTTAGTGTTTCTAAATTCGCTGGTCTTTCCCAGTCCTATCTGCTGCTTGTAAAAAGTTGGTAAAATAAAGCCAACAGGCCCAATTAGAACACACATCTTTAAGAATGCAAGGTGTTTCAAGGGTTTCCTGCAACATGACTGTTTAAAACAATAACTGACAATGATCTTATTACTTCTATGATTCTACCAAAGATACGTTCAGAATAAATACAGGCTTCAAGCTAGAACTACTTGAAAGCACCAGCAAACCTCTAAACCTACTCAGGATAACAGAACCTTCACTGCGGGTTATACCACATTCCTCCCACCAGACCAAATGGTAGGGCTCTGCCCCTTAAGTCCTGGGCACATCTGAAACTCTAGGAATGCACAAAAAGTTACCCTACTGTATTCAGTTTTGTAAATGCCTGAGAACACAACTCCACAAAACCACATTCCAAAGGACAAGGATGAAAAAAGGAGGATGTATAAAAAATAATTCTCTACTCTCTAACTTCCATGTCAGATTTTTTCAACAGGCACTATTCAAATCTGTGAAGAATTCAGATTTTGGATTAGTGGGAGCAATAAACTGATTTTAAATTGCAGCAATCCACTTCTGAAGATTCCCTTCTGACTGGGACATCAGAAAAAGTAACCCCATTTAGAGCGTTAACAGATACCTGGACTTGTGTAAAGCCTCTGACACTGTCTCACATGACATCCTTGTCTCTAAGTTGGAGAGTCATCAATTTGATAGGTGGACCACTTGGTGGATAAAGAACTGGCTGGATGGCCGTACACAAAGAGTTGTGCTCAATGGCTCAATGTCCAGCTGGAGAGCAGTAATGAGTGGTGTCCCTCAGGGATCGGTTTTGGGACCAGTGTTGTTCAACATCTTTGTCAGTGACATGGACAGTGGGATTGAGTGTGCCCTCAGCAAGTATGCTGATGACACCAAGCTCTGTGGCTCGGTTCATACGTTGGAGGGAAGGAATGCCATCCACAGGGACCCTGACACACTTGTGAGGTGAGCTGATGCCAACCTCATGAAGTTGAACCATGACAAATGCAAGGTCGTACACCTGGGTCAGAGCAATCCCAGGCACAGCTACAGGTTGGGTGGAGATGAGATTCAGAGCAGCTCTGCAGAGTAGGACTTGGGGGTGTTGGTTGATGAGAGAATGAACATGAGCCGGCAGTGTGCTCTTGCAGCCCAGAAAGACAACCGTATTCTGGGCTGCATCAAAAGGAGTGTGACCAGCAGGCTGAATGAAGTGATTCTGCCCCTCTACTCCTCTCTTGTGAGACCTCATTTGGAGTATTGTGTGCAGTTCTGGTGTCCTCAACATATATAGGACATGGAACAGTTGGATCAAGTCCAGAGGAGGGCCACGAGGATGATCAACGGTCTGGAGCACCTCCCGTATGAAGAGAGGATGAGAGAGTTGGGGCTGTTCAGCCTGGAGAAGATAAGGCTGCGTGGAGACCTCCTAGCAGCCTTCCAGTATCTGAAGGGGGCCTATAGGGATGCTGGGGAGGGACTCTTCA
>JASSUY010035352.1:0-10862 GCA_032466535.1 Forpus xanthops
GGTTGGACAGAGCCTTGGGTGGCATGGTTTAGTGGGAGGTGTCCCTGCCCATGGCAGGGGGTTGGAACTAGATGGTCCTTTCCAACCCTAATTATTCTATGATTCTATGTCCCTGCTCACTGCAGGGGGGCTGGACTAAATGACCTTTGAAGGTCCCTTCCAATCCAAACTGTTCTATGATTTTATAAGCTACAAAATCGCTGTGTAAGCAGAATCACTTCTTTGCTAGCAGTCACATTTTATAGTCTCCTCAGTTACTGTTGCCCTTTTTGATCTCATTTCTCTACAGCCTAGCTGTAGCTGACCTGCAGTGAACAGCTGCAAGATCACAGAAAATTGGGAGTTCTGCCCTCATGCTGCAAGGCTTTCAAGGATAACTGATGTTTTCAGAAAGCTGTTGTTAAAAAATACATACTGTTTGACTGGTATATATATATATATAGTCTTTTAGTAAATCTAGCTGATTTTTCGTTCAGCTTAATATATTAAGGCTTGAAATCACATGTGCAGCAGTATAACTGCTACCTGCTTCATAATACTTTCAAAAAAAACAAGAAAAGAAAGGATTAATGAAACACTGCAGATGTTTCATTAATCCTAAACTAAGCTACATCCTGTTGGTACATATTGTTCAGAGATGGGAAACCTACAGTCAAACTGCTCTGGTTAGATGGCTGTAGGGTACTGAAGTACATTCTGTACTTCTCATTTGACCGTCACGTCTCACCTGTTCTATATCATGCTGGCTCACTCGATTCAGTCCGCTACTGAAATCCAAGCTAGGCTCTGAACTAAAGGAATCTAGTGGGAAAAATGAGACATTAAAATTATGTTGGCTGCTGATCTCCACTCCCTTTTCCACATCAAGTTATAAAACATGATTAAAACAGTGTTTCAAACTGGTTGGTAAACTTGCATAGAAGAAAATTATTATTTTTTTTATTTAAATGATTTAGAGAATATAAGTTAAAGCTATAAATAATTTTGATGACACAAGATGTCACCTTGAGCATAAAGCTCCTCCCAAGATCACTTCTCCCTTTCTGATTTCCTTCCATTCCTAATTTTCTCAAAAATACAAAAATCCTACAAACTTCAAATCTTCTGGTGCATCAATGGTTGCCTACAATTCTAAAAATAATTTAAAAGCCATCAATATTGATTTTAGTTCTTAATTTCATTTTAGATTGTATTTCCAATAACTTGTTTTGACTCATTGATCTATTATTTGAACTTCACTTGGTTTGAACAACAGAAATAAAAAACAGTTAATTTTACATTCCTTTGCAGGTTGTGTGTAATAGACAAAACCCAAGATCTGTGACTCAACAATATTTGTATTGCCAATTCTCAGCAGAAAATCCAAAGGTATGCCAAATCAGAATGAAATTTCTTTTATTAAATATGAATAAAGAATAATAGTACTGAATCTACTTTTTGAAGTAGATTTTAAGAATCTACTTTGTAATCTACAGTTTTAAAGTTAACTAAAAGAAGTTACTAAAATGCAGTTTGACATTTGAGAAATTTTACCTTGTAGCCTTCCTTTCTGAAAGGGCATCCTAGAGGATATCAGTGGATCTTGAGAGTCAGTGGGCGTGCAATGCAGTAGATAGTGTTCCAGATGACGCCAAAGAATGAAGAGACATGTTTCTATAATATCTGTAGACACATCTAAGTGAAGGAGCCTAATTTTGTTGTTTCGAGGCTGTATGTTTACCATATGAGCTTATTTACAAACTTGGAAGCAGGTGGAGATGTCAACATCTGTCACCTGCAGGAGAAACTTCTCACCTCCACTGCTATGGCCTCGTAATGGATCACTTGCATCCTCCTTACCTGCCTCAGTATGGTGCTGGATTGGTTACTTCAAATGGCTGCCACTCACAACAGGCAAGGCTGCAAGAGCACATCTTTCCCAAAGCAGGTTTCAAAGGAATCAGCCGCAGACAATTATTTCACACTAGGTACTAGGTATTTCCATAGAATTTCTGATGTTTACGATAGATATAAGGTTTATGCAAGGTTAATTGTAAAAGTGGCAACTCCAGTCGCCCTGATAGGCACTTCAAAATTGGTTTTCAGAATATTTTTTCCACCACACTTGTACACATGTGAATGTTCAGTGGGTCTGGATACTGAACTGAAAAGAGCTGGGCAGTACTAACTCCTCCATTATCATGTTGCAGAATGTCCTAGCAGGGTCTCCATGACAGAAATTGCTATCCTGAAAATATTTACATTTTGACAACAGCAGAACAATACACCCTTATTAATTTAATTTTCTGAATTTCAGATTTCCTTTTTGCAAAATAAGTTGTTTGAAGTGGTCAGAAATATAGGTTAAAAGAACCTGTTCCTATTTCTCTCCTTTTCTGGGGCATCACCTCGAGTGTCACTTCAAGTTTAGAAGGATACAAGAACAGAGAGAAAGCAGCTTGGCTCGGTTGTTTATTAGCTTCACCAGGCGTCGCCTTGCCAAAACGTATTTTTGGGAAGTGGAGATTTTGTCAACCCCAGCTGGCATAACTGACTGACACAGCTGTGGTAAGAAGAAGAAAAACAAGAAGACTGTAACAAATCACAGATCATCAAAAGAAATAAGTAAACAAAATTACTTATAAATATATAGAACTTCCTTGTTAGCGACTGTTTCTTCAAAACTGCGCTATTTTAAATTTGCATAACCTTGTTGACCAAAAGTAGAGAAATTAAATGTAACCTAAAGCAGCTGTAATGCAAATCACAACTTTGTAGAAGACAGATATTTTGCCCTAAGTTATTCCATGGACCTTCCTTCATCAACAGTAAAAAGGAATATACACAAGAACTGGAACTATTTACTTACCTAAGATGCTTTGAGTCTGTTACAGCTGTGTCTAAGTTACAAACAATACAAGGGCTAGAGTCAGAAGAACTATTACCTCTTTTATTTCGTCTGGTGGGAGCTGCTCTACATTTTGCAGCTTGTTAACACTCTGACGATGGCTATCATAGAAACTGAAGAAATCACTAGTGCTTTGTTTCAGCAGGTAGACAATGATGCCCAAGCCAGGCAAGTGCCAGTATGGGACCACTGGTGCTTGTGTATCTAGAAAAGATGATGAACAATTCAAAATTAAAAAATAAAAGTACAAAAGAACAAGAAACCAGTAATGCATGCTGTTAGTAAAGAAAGCAGTGAAGATGTGGAAGTTTATCTTTCATACTTCTATGTCGTAAGTAATACCAATGAAACACTAGGCAAAAAGTTCTGTGGCTGCAGTACTAGAAAGCAGTCAACATAGCACAGTACTGAGTGTAACATGTGAAATGTACCTAGGCCAGAAGATTTACTATTTAAAGATTTTAACCACTCAGCTGCATAACAGCACGCTGTAAGCTCTTGCCATGTGGCATAATGAATAGTTCCACTCAGCATCAAAACACATCTTCCACATCACAAATTAGGTGCTAGTTTCACCTAATCAGCACAGATGCTGAAGAAAAAAAGCTCACTTTCTCATGTTTTGTGCTATTTATTTACATACACTTCTTTTTATTGATATGTGTGTCAGAGGCTGCCATGGAAATTTCCAGAATTAGAAAACAGGCGCCCACAGTACTGGCACAAAGTGACTTAAAGTGTATGTGATACTACAGCCTCTGGTTCATTATCTTCTACTAGCCCAAAGTCACACCATTCAGTCTCACAGAACAGCAAGCCAAAAATCTCACCCTGACGAGGCCCATCTCGGTTGGTTGATTCTAACAGGCTAGGAGTAAACAGACAAACAGTGTGCTGAAAACTGGGGGCGCTTTGCAACATAAGCGACTCACAGTATTCCATCACATTTGCACAGATCTGCCAAAAGAAAATCACAGCATGTCAGTTCTGCTGTCTACAGGCTTTGGAGCACTGAATTTTAAATGGATAAATGTCAATAAACAACATGTTTAGTTTCCTCTCTCCTCACCAAAATGTAATGATTCACTTTCCTGATCAGGTATAGCCTCTCTTCTATTTCAAGTCTAGAACTTGCAACCTTGCCTCTTTTCCAACCTGCTAGTTAAAGTTTCTGGTCAATTTTAAGTCTCCTTTGGCTTTAACTTACTGTTAGCCATTGCCCTCTATACTCAGCCTTCCTTTTGAAGATTTCTGATCAGTTTAAGGTTCAAAATTCACAGAAGTTGTAACCAAAACAGTAATGGCTGCTAACGCAAATTCAGGTAACCAAATTTTCAAGGTTTACTTTAAATAGAAATTAAAGGTGGGATCCTGTATCAGACTAAAAATAGTGCAGAGCATTATCACTATGGTATGAAAGCATGACAACTAAACACATTTGCACAGCATGTAAAATGTCACAATTTGAGACTGAAGGTTCTAGCAGATTCTTGTATCCTTACCTGTTGCATGGCCAACTCAATTTCATCCCTCTTGTTCACTCTGTCTCCCTGTGAGTTATCATCTTGCAGTTTAAACTGACGTAGTCTTTCTGAACCACCAAACCGACTTAGAAGTCCTAAGCACTGGCGCTGCCATAAGAAATTAACATTTTAATTAGTATCTCAACAAATGAAATACATGATTTTTTGCACATAAGTGATACATTATCTCTTAAAACACAACAGCTAAAAAGCAATGCAGATAAAACTTTTTGTAAATTATATATTATATTAATTACTTAAAACATAATGTTTTAACTCGCCCTTAATTAATTTAAAACTTAATGGCGCTCTAAAACAGTTCCTTGAGAAACAAATGCAATTCAAACATGTACAACTATGTCTCTTGCAGACTGACCAGCATCAATGACAGTTTAAATTTACTTGTTCCCACTTTCAACAGCTTTATCTATATAGACAAACCATCAAAATACGGGTATGTAGATAATAAACACCACAGAAAAAAAGAGTGCAAAAACCAACTCAATAGTTTCATAAAAAGAAGTAGAAAACAATAAATTTGGGTCTAGTTTATGTGTGTCATGTTAATATTGCCAAAGTGTCTCAGACTGCGTCAATTTCACATGGAACAGCAAAAAAAAAAGTATTAAAGACTTATTGGTAATTACTTTTGGGGAAGGGTAGACACTTAAATCCTTTTATTATAACTGGATAAAAACAGCAGGACAAACTAGAGAGAAAAGCTACAATTACAGGTGACTGATTCTACAATTCTATGCTGTGATTCTATCCTATGATTCACTCAAGTTCTGCTCACAACAGCTCAGTTTTCAAATTAACTAATTAAAATTCCATACAATTAAAAAAACCTAACTTTCTGCTTTTCCATGGGAATTTCTTGCTGACATGATACAGCAGAAAACCAAGTATCCCAGCATTACAGCAATCAGTTATGGCTCACTACTTTGCTACAGCCTGATAGTTGCTATCAAAGTATTCAGAGAATACGCCTTTCTCTTTCAACCGTAAGAATTTGATAGGTGAAACCTTTCTACAGATAGCTTTCAGCTAAATATTTCTTTATGAAAGCCCTTGCTCACATGACCCACAAAGCTTCAAAAACATTGCTGGATGCTGAATGCGGAGCTCTAAAAAGGTCTGCAATGACAGTTTTTGAGCAAGGCGTTATCTTGGCTTTCATTCTGCTTTCCAAGTCTGGGTTATTTTTGAAAGGGAAGGAAGTGAATAAAACACTAGCATGTTTGATATTCCAAATTACTGAGCTGGAGACACGCTTGCAGCAAAAGTGGCAGAGTGTTTCTGCGTTACTTCACATGCTCCAATTCTTCTCCTCCACATAAGATGAATCATCAGCCAGGGAGGGAAACAAAGTTCCTGATGCAGAAATGATGTTGCCAAATGCTACTCTTTTTTTTAACCTATTTGGTTGGGAGAATAAAAAGACAAAAAAGGAGGAAAAAAAAAAAAACCAAAACCACAAAAAACCCACCAAACACACAGAGAGCACACAAACCACCGTACCACATACAATCCAGCTCCAGCCCACCCCCAAAAAATCCTCCAAACTACCATGGTGGAAAACATCCCTTTCATACTGCTACTAGTCAAAGTACAAAACCAGGAAGAAGCTCATCTACAAACACAATTCTAAAAGGACAAGTGTTAAATATAAAACTTTGTTACCTGAAATCGGCCTATATGTCCTTGAAGCTCCATCTGCACCCCTTCACTAACATCAAAGTCCAGCTCACTCAGCACTCCTGATAAAAGACACAGGCATCAACTGTTGTTGTTTGGGTTTTTTTCCTTTCAAAATATAAAAGGATTTATGCAGTATATTCATTTAAATATTGGCATTGATCAGAAGAATTTCAGCAACAAATACAATAGTTTGCACACTGTTTGAGGAAAACATTTTAGATATGAAAACAGCTAGTAGGAGATGCATGACTCAGTGTAGCTTACTATTCTAAGTAATGTCTGTATTTTAATCACTTAGGGACAGTACTTACTGTGGGGGAAGGAAGGGAGATTAGCATGAAAATTGCAGCTGTTGTGCAAAGCTCAGTGTACTGTAAGCAAAGAAACATTTGGGCTCAACCTACAGCTTTGCACTCCCTTCTATTGTAGTCAGACATCTCTCTTGAAAAAAGCAAGCCATTAAATTAAAATAGAGAGGTTATTACAAAATTGTAAGCAAGTCTTGTAGCACACAAAAGGAATCCCGATATCCGTCACAGTAATTATTAGTCCTTTGTGAAGATAAGTCACCCATGAGAATGTTGAAATAAATAAAATCGGAGATGACATTAACAAAGATATGGGTATACAGACAATTTTCTCTCTTCATTTCCTCAGTCATAGAATTTGCTGAATGAAAATTCTTTTTAAGATACCACACGCACTTTGAACACTACTATTTGCAGGTCACATCAAAGACAGAAGTACTTATTGATGGATAGCACAATGAGAAGGAAATGGGGAGTCAAATGCATAGATAAGGGTACTCTGTCCACTGCAAATCCACCATACTTACTTCAAGAACAATTACTTCACATTTTTTCATTTTCTCCAGAGCTATACATGTTAAGAAAATTCTGTACTGGAGTAGGTATACCCTTATATTACAATTTCTTTATAGAAAAGAAAGCCAAAGATTCATGTAAATGGGGCGAAGAGACTTCAAAACTGCAGTTCCTACCAGGCAAAGCTGCCTTGCTGATTATTCCTGTCAGGGAGGCCAATTCCTGGAGAGATCCAGCACTAACATCTTGACATCTCAGGATTGCCTGGATAGCATCTGAATGGGAAATTAAAAACTGCAAAACCTGTATCACAAGAAGAAAAGGGAAAATATAAATGACTAAGAATTTAACAGAAAGGAAGCAATACTTCTTACTTTTGGAGAATTTTGAAGTGGTCACCCATACCAGTGAGGATGGGATTTTAAAAAACACTTTCAGAGCAAAAGGACACAATTTCTTTGAATGAGCAGTAGCAGTTATACTTTAACATCTTTTGGAACTTACCTGTCCTGCTGCTTGCAGGTGTTGTGCCATGGTGGATGTGAGGATCACTTGACACAGCTGAAGAGCTGGAAGAAGAATCTGCCTATAACGTTCCACTGGAGCAGGAATGAAGACAGGGGGATCTCTCATTCCGTACATTCTTAAGAGGTTTAAAATAAAGAAAGACAAAAGATAAACAATGCAAGATAAGCAAAGCCCACAAGTGAGGCAGAGACTCAGCCTACAGTCACCCTCCTGAACTTGCAAACATTCATATTTCAGTAACAGATCTGTACTGGAACTGAGTTTATATTGGAAAAGCAACAAATTTACGATGCACAGCTGCTGCAATGTGCCTAGAAAGCTGCTGCCAGGCAATTTCTCTAAGCAGAGAAAACTCCTTCTTTGTACTATACTACATTAAATCAGACTACTTTGTGGTAGAAATATGACATCTGTTTACTTATATGTAAAACTAAATATTCTCAAACATTTAAGGAAGAGGTGCGCTTAAACTAAAGCAACTGATAAACACAGTCCTCTACAAGAAACCCACAGGGCTTTTATAATCTTACACATCTCATTGGCACTTTTAAACTTAATACTTGTCTAAGTCTGGAATTTTTCCACAGTGTTTGAACCCCCTTTATGTCACTAAGAACTGTAAATTTAAAGCAAGGACCGAGGTTTGAAAAGCAACCAAAGCGATTTCCCCTAATTACTCAGTTTCCGTCTCTGAGATCTCTCAGTCATCTCACAATGACTAACAGTGTGGCAACACATCAAGAAACTTGTCAAGCAGTACATTACTGTGATTTTCTTTTTTAAACACATCACAAAATATTTCTGAAGTCACATTTACTTCACTGCTCTCTCACTAGCACTTTATGGAGGAGGAAGAACTCTGCACTTTTTGTTCAACTGCAAAGCCCCCAAAATAAGTTTACAGTGCAGGCTGTTTCTCAAACATTATGTTTCAAGCATTAAATTATTTAACAGTAGTAATACATAGACCATTCCTTTCCAAGGTGTCAAACAAGTAAGTTTTTACACAGTCCAAGTAACTGGACATGCAAGTGCAACTTAGCACTCATTATTTGCAATTTTGCTCCCAACAAAAGGCAGTTCTGAACTGAACTGATAGGTTTAAGCAGCACCCACACACAAAAAGAATAAACCCACAAATACTTACTCAAAAGACTTGTGCCTATAAAAAGACATCATTTGCTTCCAAGCTTATATTACAATTTCAAAATGAACTAAGGAATCAACACTTACCCCTGATGGTCTGTTTCTGGTCGCATGTCATACACTTGACACTGTGCCAGCCTCACAATTACTCCAGACCGCAACAGCTCTAATGCTCCTTGCTGACTTTTTGCAACTCTAGTAAGAAATGCCTAGAGAAGAGAAAGATCAATACTAAGGATGCACAATGAGGCTTATGACAACTATTTTGTCTCTTGGATATTAGCATGATTTCAAATAGTATTATTTTACTAAAATATCTCTGAGTACAATCAATGTGAAGTATAGACAAACAACTTTTGTTCAGGTAAAAACACATAAACAAACAAACCACCATACCACAAAATAATTTCTGAAGTACTATTACCATTTTGGACTCATAGGTGTATAGTGCTTTAAGTAAGGGTGGTTGAGGTGTGAGCAAGCTCTGAAGGGTAAGATCATCATCTGCTAGGCTATCCACAAGCACCTTCAGGTAGCCACTATTGGAGAGATACAACAGCCACTGCTGCTGCTTGTCTACTGAAACAATGCGATCAAGTAAAGCCAATGCCAGCATCTGGGATGAGGGAAGAACAAACAAGCAAGTAAGCAAACAAAGAAAAATTAAAAACAGTTAAACCTATGAGATCAATAAGAATTTTAACAAATATGAAATCTAAGCAGTTGCTTCTAACAGCTTCTTTAAGACAGAATGCGTTTCTGCATTACAATGCAATCCTTTATGCTAAAAATATTTCAAGACTTTTCATGGTTTAGTATAGTATGAGCCAGTACTTTCCCCTATTATTCTTTAACAAAGTATTACAGCTATTGTTGACCAATAACTACGCCACAATATTTTAATGAAGCATTGCTACAAGCAGTATTACTATTTAAAACTAGTTTGCATTCTTGTCTACTGAAGTTAATATAAAAAAAAATTTCTTCCTGAAGCCACAGGTTTTCCAAAAGTGAGAAAATAAACTAGTAAGTCAACGATTTAAAATACTAACAAATAAATGCCACAGCAGTTCATGTCTACAGTCTTTTGCCACCCTTAAACAAGAGAACACATAGCTTTTTTGAGAAAAGAAGTTAATACAGATGAATGCTCCCACTTTTAACAGTTTGAAAGATGAGTGGGAGGACAGAAACATGAAAGAGATTAATTATCTACAAAAAATGTTCTACTTATACCTCATGAAATTTCTCCTCTCTGCACAGTAGTAAGGTATTTGTTAAAACAAACAGAACAGCAATTTCAAAGGAATGGACTGATTTACCCGGCCTATCTCATGACCATCACAAGCATCACGACAGACCACCTCCATGAGAGCTGCCCCATAACTCTCAATAGTTGCCATGTTTTCCCGTTGCAATTTACTAAACACATCTTCAGGAGCTGTCAGACGTTCCCACATCGTTTTTTTAGCTGTAAAAAGCAAATAAAAAATTAGAAATGCAAAGATGGGCAGCTTAGCATTAGCTTAGCTACACTATAGCTGAGGCTACATCCCCCAGGGCATTCTCTCTACGTAGCAACAGAAATGCCCCAAACAATGGATGGGGGTTTTTAATTGAACTGTTTTCCTACAAATCTACTCTTTCCTGAAAATCATACACAGGCCAGCCAGAATAAAAAAGGTGAGTGCCTGTATACATCCACCACCCTTGTAAACAGCATGCTTAAAGTAATTCTAAGATTCAGTACATGTAACAGAATATCTGTTAAGCCTAAGAATTTTCACCAGGACCAAAACACATCATTTGAGGGAAGTAAATAAGGTTACTGTAAGTGGGAAGGGGCTAAATCCAAAGCCAGCAATAAACTACAAAGGAGCCATGACAAGTTGATAGACTGTGTTTTTTTTACTACTGTAGCTTAAAGTGCTGACCAAGAAATAAGAGTTTGCATGTACAATACTAGTCTCAAGTTTGTTTTCCAATCCTTGTCCAAGTTCCAAGATGAAAAAATCATCAGAAACACTGACAAACCAAATATTCAAGAAATTAACAGAGAAAACACGGTATCTACCATAAGCTCTCTTGGTTAAGCAGCAGCTCTGGCTGGCTTATGTTTTGGGGGTAGGGGGGATGCTATTTTGTTTGCTTTCCTCTTCAGCTAAACAATCAGAAGAATATGAAGTAATCTTGGGGGGAGGGGAGGGTTTGGTTGGTTGGTTTTTCTGGGGCGTTGGTTGGGTTTGGTTTTTT
>JASSUY010035352.1:10962-23563 GCA_032466535.1 Forpus xanthops
GGGGCGTTGGTTGGGTTTGGTTTTTTTTTTTGTTGTTGTTGTTGCTTTTATTTAATAGAATCCTGTGATTTGAGTGTACATACAGATTTGAAGGAAATGTATTTCTACAGTTGGACCTATTTGAGAACAGTTAGTCACAAGTAACCTCCAGTCCTTTGACAATTTTGTAGCTATGATGCACAGCTTTAAATGGACCAAACGAAATACCTTCTTTAGCTTTGGAGGTCAGAAATTTAGCATCTTCATCCAGAACAATAAATTTTGAATGCATACATAGCTAGACAGATCACAGCAGAGGAAGATGTGCTTCATTTAGGATGAGCAGTTAATTTCAGAAGCTCCTGGAGTAAAATTATTTCTATCTACCTATTTCCAGAAGACAACTGTATGTAGAAACTGTACTGTTCAGGGTTATTAAACATTTTTTGTTTGTTTTCTGTAACACAGTTGGACCATACCTGCTTCTAAAGTGTCTGGTTCATCTGGTCTCTGGGCAATCTGCAAATAATAAAGCAGTGATCCATAAAGGTGTGTCCTCACTCTCTGGAAGCCACCACCTGTTAACAAGAAACGTTCACAGTTAAAACCAAGTACATGTAAATTCCATAACACCATCTTCCACTGGCACTTACTTTAACTTTCTTATGTCAGTGCTGCCAGAAATGAGAAAAACAACTAGATTTCTTATGTCAGAGTTCTATTCTTCACATAAAAGTGCAAATAAGTAAATTCAGCAAGTTAATACCGCTCCAAAAGTGTGGCAATGTGATTCTGCTTGTTGTTAAGACTGAAACATAAATAAATAAACTATGTACCTCCATTATTCTTTTCTTGTTAGTAACATTACTTAGCTCTATATTAAGCATGTTAGATCTACCTAATTGACTGTTATAAAAATCTTCACTGCAGAAACAGGAAGCAGCTCAACCCATCTTTTTTACTCTGGGTGGCTGGATTTTCCACATGCACACAATGAGAGGGTAAACACACCTGTTTTCAAAATGAAATCCAGCAGCTTTTTCAAGATGATGTGAAGGGAGGAGTCACCAATTGAAGCAAAACCCATGGATATGCTCTCAGAGCTAAGTGATGAGGTAAAAGAACCGTCCAACATCAAGGTGAACTGGGATTGTCCTGCCATAGGGAGTGCAAGTGGCTGCTTCTGCTCAGTTTTCATGGACTGGCTCAGGTGGGCAGTCAGGGTGAACACAGCCCCTGCAACTACTGGCATCAACTCCTGAGCTGCATCATCATCAAGGATCTTAATACAGAAGAAGAAAGAAAAGAATGGAAAAAAAAAAAAAGTAGAAAAGTGTCTGATTTCATGAGCTATTAAAGCAATTAATTTAGCTTCTCAACTATTTAATTTAGGTATGCCTAAGGATTTCATTAACATGTCACTATTCAAAACACGTCAAAATCATTAGTGTCACGAACTTGTTCAGAAAGATGAGTTGAACACATTTTAATTGTGAAGACCGTTAGTATTCTGAGGTGTATTTACACAAGTCACAGACAGGATGACAATTAAATCTGGATGGGGAAATGGGAAGAAATGCACTGACATTTGACTTGCTGTATTAGTGAAATATCTAAACTGAAGTTAGAGAAAGAACAATTGA
Organism: Forpus xanthops; assembly: GCA_032466535.1. NCBI lineage: Eukaryota > Metazoa > Chordata > Aves > Psittaciformes > Psittacidae > Forpus > Forpus xanthops. The sequence goes on from JASSUY010035352.1 coordinate 12,585, forward strand.
CAACCTCTTGGCTTTACAGCTATTTAATAAAATTATTACTATTAAAAACAAAAACAGGACCCCACTAAAAAATACATTTTAGGTTACTCCTACAGAAAAAACAAAAAAACAAAAAAACAAAACAACAACCTCAGTGCAAACTGCAACAACAACAAACCCTCAAATACTTACTTTTTTTCTTGAATAAACAGAATATTTCAATATCTATTTCTCAAAACACAACTTGTCTAAACAGGAAAACTACCAACAGCACAGCTCTTACGATAAATAAATAAGAGACGCCTCAGTAGCCTAAACAATACAAGGACCTTTCATTAAATTTTATCTTTGAGACTGGCTGGGTCAGTACTAACTGCCTAGTCTTTCGCAAAAATTATCAGCAGTAAAACATTTAGACTCTAAATATTTTAAGACAAAGCAAACTCTCAAATTCCAAAAAGTCCCTTGAATTTTAAAATCTTTATTTTTTCATCTATGAAGCTTCAATCTACTAGTTTTTCAAAAGCAGCAGCAGTATTATTTGCAGTAAGTCTAAACACAACAGATTATCAACTGCAGTTCTGTCTGCCTTCATCCTTGCAGTGAGTTCTTCTATGCTCCTCATCAAAATGGGCTGTTTCCTTTTCACACCCCTTTACAGACTATGATCATACCAGATTATACTGAAATGCCTTTGAAATTTATCAATATATGGTTCACAGTTCAACAGTAGCTATGGAAGAATTCAGAGTATCCCCTTCATCCACAGTGCATTCAACTTCAGCACAGTAACAAGCAGAAAACTAAAAAGAATACTAGAATACTAAAAGCAGACAAATTTTGGAGAGATCACAATTAAGAAGGCTTCTTGATAAGTAATTTCCCTCACGTAAAAAAAATACAGCAACAAATTTCAAGGAGATGGCTGATTTCCAGAATTACCTTGTCATGTACATCCTGCAATAGTTCACGGATAATCAGTTGCCTGTCCTCAGCCTGTATGAGATCCTGGGGGCAGGCAGTGAGTATGATTTCCACCAGTTGTCTCCATGATTCCAAAGCATGCCTCTTAGCATGGAGGCACTGTAGCAGCTTGTTACGCTGCACTGCATAGTGCAATATAGAGTTGATCTCCTGAATATCCATGATAAAGACATTGAAATAAAATAAAAAGATTTCAAGATGACAAATTTATCTGCTAGTAATAGTGTTTAGAAGATGGGGGAGAGGGTATAAGGTTTCAGCATCTCAGAAACAAGCTGCTATTAAACATTTTAATAAGATAGGCCAATCTATTTCTGAGAGGCTTTTCACAAGGCCTTTCCACCATGCATGTCTCATGCTTGTAGTGGGGACAGGAAGGAGGGAGAAGGAGAAAGGAATTAAGCAGGGATATTATTTACTGGAATGGGTTGCCCAGGGAAGTTGTGAATGCTCCATTGCTAGCAGTGTTCAAGGCCACGTTGGACACAGCCTTGGGTGACATGGTTAAGTGGGAGGTGTCCCTGCCCATGGCAGGGGGGTTGGAACTAGATGATCTTAAGGTCCTTTCCAACCCTAACTACTCTATTCTTCTATGATTATTTACTAACATACAATTGAAAATCAAAACAAGAACAACTATGAAAAATCTCTGTGCCTTTTCTTTGTATTTTAGTCTGACTCATTTCTCCTTCATCCTTCAGCTTTCAAATCCATTTAGACAATTTCTCCTAGATTTAAAAGATGGCAGGAAGCTCAGAAAATAATTAAGTTCAGTGTTCAGTGAAATTATAGCTGTGCATAAGAAAAGAGAAATAAATTAGCATCCCCTGAGCCCAGTGTGGCTGCTAACACTCTGTACTTGTGAACAGCCAGTTCTGACATTAGTATGTACTGCTTTCTGTTCAGTGGGGTGGGAACTGCAATTATCGGTAATGGAAAGGGAAAAGGTTAAACAAGCAAGAAAAGAGACTCCAGTTCTGCTATTTATGGAACAGTGCAGTAAGACTTAGTTAATCTTACCAAATTTTAATGTCTTTTTATTATTTCTTTCAGGAATTACTAACTCAAAGTTAGGGCTCAAATCCACAAGCTTTCATGGCAGAAGCATACTGCTTAACAGTAAATGAAATCCACCAAAAGCAGCAAAAAACAATAGTTACTTTTTCTATATTTACCTCTATAAGTATGGGCCTCTGGCCTATTGCTGCCATTCCTTGAAGGGCATTGATTTCTGCAACCAGAACTCTGTGAAGGTACTGAAATTAAAAAGTTAAAGAAAGTGTAATGGTGTTGTGGAATGGAGGAGAGAACTGGGTAAAAAAACTAAAATTCATGGGTTGCGATAAAGACACTTTAATAGGGCAGAAAAGGAAGGAATAATAATAGAAATAGCAACAATAATAAAATAATAGTAATAGAACATACAAGTGATGAGCAATACAATTGCTCACCAACCAATGTCCAGCCAGTTCCCAAGCAGCAGTTCCCAGCCAACTTTCCCTCTAGTTTATATACTGAGTATGACATGCTGTAGGACAGAATATTCCTTTGGCCAGTTTGGGTCAGCTATCCTAAGTCTCCTCCCAGTTCTTGCACACTCCAGCCTACCTGCTGGTGGGGTAGTATGAGAAGCTGTAAAGTTTTTGATTTAGTGTAAACACTAAGCAACAACTAAAACATCAATCTGTTATGAAAATTATTCTCATCCCAAATCCAAAACACAGCATTATACCAGCTACTAGGAAAAAAAATTAATCCTGTCCCAGCTAAAATGAGGACAAATGACACGGAACATGACTTGATCTCTCCTTGAAGTATTTAGGAGATATATACATAATGACAGGTGCAACCAAAGGACTGAGATTCAAACAAGTTTTACACATTTTTTTATCCTAACTCTAACTACAGTACTGTCAGCTGTCCAGTCTCTCTCCCCACTCACTGCACTTCTCATTTTTGCACTTATTTACTTCTGATTCTAAGTTGTTCTGTCCTTTCATGAGCTCTTCTAACACATCACATTTCTTTTCCTCTTCAACCTCCACTATAGTTCTCTGACACAGAAGGAAGAGTTTGCTTCCTTCACGTCTAAAATACATTTTCCAGTATAGAATAGTTGATTACAAATAAGGAATAGCTGCATTCCTGTCACCATCATGATGAACTGTACTTTACATTCTGCTCCTGCTCTGCCTCTTGTCTCTCAGATGACAAATTTTTCAGGATTATTTATCACACACTTGTCAAGTACCCATCACAACGTGTTATTAACTTAACTAAAGCCTCTAAGAGCTACCACAGTATACACCAGTGTTGTGTATGTAATTGTGTACACACACATAGTACTACACAGTTGTATATGTTGAAGACTAACTAAATATGTAAGATAGATGTCATATCTGCAACATCACTTAAGCATTCCAAGATGGGAAAAATAATAAGATAAAAAAAAAAAAAAAAGTGTCTTAAATTGATGCATCTGTCTAGTGCAGATGAGAAACCAGTGTGTGCAATGCAGAAGAAATAAACTCATCTGAACAGTTTGCATAAATTATGCATATATCTGAAACCGCTGTACTTTTGACCTGAAAGCAGTTTAAGTATTATTAATTCACTGATCATTTTTATTAAGATATAAAATAGCACATTCAAGACCATAGACCACTGCACACCTTGACATTGCAGACCACTTGTCCACGTGCATTCTTGTGCTCGCAATTAGCAATGACTTGCTCAATCTGACCCCAGTCAAATAAATCCAGTTGTAAAGGCTCTGGTATGTTCTGGCTGAAGTCAATTGAATCCAGGATACTTAAGATCTTCCTGCGTACTGGAAATGCAAATCAATTCAAACTGTATCCAGCAACATTAAGGGGAAAACAAAAATTCACAATAGGGGCCCAACTTACACTTGTAAATCTGATCTTAATGTGTAAAATTTCAAAATAAAACATTAAATATTCAGAAGGTGCTATCAATCTATATAAGGGGTTTAAAAACATTTTCTAGAGCCTTTAATTCTGTGTTACACTGCATCATTCTCCTGTTATGTATGCATGTAATCCAATATTTAGAAATACAATATTCAAATTTCTTCTCCTAATTAAAAGCAGGTTGGTTTTCAATGAGAAATACAGTGTTTTGTTGATACTCAGAAACACTGTAAGGAATCTGAAGTTACTTAGCTTTTATATTCTTTGCCTAAGCTAAACATGTTTAGCTTTACCAACAGTCTCACTGGTTTAGACTGCAACCCTGCCATGCTGCCCTTCCACAGATGAAAAAGGAAAACAGAGGAAAAGGGAAACAGACTTCTAACTTCCTTTCCAGTTCAGAATTTCCCACTCACTCCAACCATCTAAATCAAGATTGTAAAATTGGATTTTTACCCAAACTAAGTAAAATTGTTCTAGGTACTGCTGCTGCTCAGAAAGTCTATTATTGTCTTTTTCAAAGTGTCCTTGCTAGAGCTGACCCTCCCCGCATTCATAAGAAGTTTACTGAGTCAGTAAACAGTCATAATGCTTACCTTTGGAAGCAGTATCAAAGTGGAGAAACCCGCTGACTGATCGACTTTCATCTTCCATTCCTCCTTCACCATCAGCTGAAGGTAATGAAACGTAAGTATTTTTTTTTAGAAAAATACCACCTACTTTATTAATACTGAAAAAGACAGAGAGAGCGCACACTGGCAGGCCCTTCACATGGAAGTCTTCTAATGCAGTTTGATTCTTAGTAAAATGAAAACAATGCTTATCTCACAGAAGTTGGTCCATTATCAAATACAGATTAGACAATACTAGAAATGCCCAAAAGGACACCCCACCCTCCAGTATAAATAATGCAGCTAGATGAACACTGTAAAATGAGTAGGTTATTTAGACACAGTTTCCCATACTGAGATCTCCACAAAGATGAAAACACAGTATTCAGGCCTGTAAAAGTGAGGGAAAATACCATATTGCTGCAGCCCATTATCTTCTAGTTATTCTGTTTAGTTTCTTCATGTAAAGAGTTTTATTACCACCTGTTTCTCCTCCCATCGATTCACTTTTTCCTCTGCTCTGAAAGTCTGAAATCTTGCCTTGTTATTTAACACTGCATTTTTAGTCATATTGGGATCGTTTTTGTAATGTTATAATGTCAAAAGCCAAACTGACCTGTAGCTACAATCTACTATCTGAGAGAGGGTTGGAAATGTGTAACAGATAGATAGAAGTTAGGACTGAGAAAAACTTTGTCTATAACAATTTACTAAGGAAAACTTTCCATCTCTTCTAAACAGTGACAACATGCCTTAATTTCTCACACTCTAGAGTCTAAAACACCATCATCTTTCTTTCCATCTCTCCAGTGGCAATTCCAGATCTCAGATGAGAACACAAATGAACTGTCACAACTTACAGAGAAAAGAATTCAAACAAAGCCCCTCACACTTCCACTTATTCAAGTTTATTTACCCTCACAATAAATTCCTCTTACCCAAGTATGGTTTCACAGGCATGTCATCAAGCAGCAAATGCAGCAGTCTCTGCGTGTGGGAGCGCTGGCGATTCAGAGATGTCACTCGCATTTCTATGGCTGCAGTCTTCATCAGCCAAGACATTTGGTTCAATGTTGAAATTTCATGTTCTGGGTAGAGATAAGAAAAGAGTTACGAAATTGAACATAAATAATAGTACTTATTCCAAGGAAAACATTTTTCATTTCAGAAATGTTTTAGAGAATGTCATTGTCAGCTGTTTGTTTATGGGACAAAATGAACATGTCATTATTGTGAAAACAAATCATACACATATATGCAATTAGGAGTATACACATACACAAAAAATCTGGATATAACTGTATTAGCAGTCTTTGTGGAGAATGCAGTGCTTCATGAGCAAACAGGGTCAGTTCTAATTTCAGTGAAAAACATTTACACAAAATAAACTACAACTTTCATCAAAGTTGGTAAGGCCTGAATGTAGGTCTCCAAGAATCTTCATATTCTATGTTCATCTAATTTAGATTCTTAAGCTACAATAGAATTATCTAAAGTGCTTTACCCATGCTGGATATATGTATGTGAATGCTAAGTTTACTATCATTTAACAAAGAACTAGTGGCCAAGCATCTGATAAAGTGAGTAAGTACATTTATTCAGTTTAAGACACCTGAGAAACTGTTTTGGTCTGAAACATTAAAAATATTTATTAGCTTAAAAATTAATGCTATCACCAAATAGAATTACTTTATTCAAAGGAAGGGAAAATACAGATTGTTATAACCACCAGCTTTCTAATTCCTCAGTTCTTCACAGCATTCTTACTTTTCAAAAATATTTTGCTCTGTAGCATAATCTAATAAAACTACAACAATAATCGAAATATCAACTAGGATTTGCTTCTGGAGACTTGATGCATTTGAAAATCTAGTATTCTTTTACAAAAGTTCAGTGCCAATCACCTAAACTTTCTAAATAGGCAGAGTGCAGTTTCTACAGAATTAAAAGTTTAGCAGAGGTAGTAATTCAGTTTAATAATGCTACCTATATTTCTTCTTCTGTGTTCCTTGGGAGTCAAAAGATAAAATGGATTTTAAACATGCACAATCATATCTTACTATAAAGTTACCTTTGACAGAAAATGGTAAATACTGCAGGTGAGTGAATAAGAAATCTTGGCTGGTCCTCAGATATCTCATAGTTGGACCTGACGTGTCAGAGCATGCACACAACTGATAGATCACCTGACAATCAAAACCAGCAGATAGTAATTTATAGAATTTATTTTAAAAACAAACTAACCACCAAATCAAAATGCACACGACACTGGTTTACTGCTCAAATATTATTACCTGTATTTACAGTAAGTTTTCCACTCCAAAGCTGAACATAATTATATATAATAGACATTGAATTACAGCATTAAAAGAGTACCAGTGTGTAGATGATTCCAATGGCTATTTGCTCACATGTAAGCCTTTCTGTTTGCTCAGCTTGCTTAAAAATGAATGCCTTTTTCCATCTCCAGGTTCACCAAGACAGAAAACACAATCTTTCTTTTTTTCCTCCTTCTGCAATATGGCCTCTTTCACTTTTAATAGTAAAAAGCTAAAAATTAGCTAACTTGCACATATGTCTAATTCAGCTGTCTTCCTCATCTCATCTCCTTAGACATACATACATTCTGTCACTGCTACAGAATAAAGAAGAGAATTTTATTGGCTTATTTCGAATTATTTGTTATCTTACTTGCTGGCAAACTGCAGCTCCAAAATTAAAAAAAAAATAATAATAAAAAAAAATTGGTATATGGTCACAACAGATTCAGGGGCTTGCTAGCTACTTTTTAAGCATCAGTTATATGAGCACATCCCAATTCAAAATTCTGCATCAGTGCAGGCTCTTTATTTTCTTTGTTGCTACAAAAGAATACTTTTTCACAAAGGAAATAGTAAAATAGAAAGAGTTTAAGTTATATAAAAACCTGACAAATGCATTTTAAAAATGAAACAATTACTGACATCATCAGCAATCTATATTCACCGTAGCTGGTTTTGTTTAGAGCCTATTTTCACTATATATTAACAGAAAATATGCTGAATACCTGGTAACAGAGTTCTGCAAGATGAGGAGATTCCTGAACTGCTGTAGGCCCATTCCTTGTTTCAGTACCCTTCTCTAGTATGTTCAAAATAGCATGAAGGCAAGTCCGTGGGCAACCCAAGACACCTTAAAATAGAGAAGTAACTTAACATTCTTGATCTTACTAGCCCCCACAGCAAATGTAGGTTAGTACACAGAATTATTGAAACTAAATTGCTCAGAAACTTTATGCTGCACAATACTGATCCACAGAGCTGCAGCAAAAGACCTGGTAGAGGTTTTTTCTCCATTAATTAAAATGAAAGACATTGTGCTTCAGCAAAATTCTAATGAAAATGTTCATTGTTAGCCTGTAGGCTTTTGAGATGCTGGTGAAAGAGGATAAATTATGCAATCAAAACTTAAGACCTTTTCCTTCAGTTCTATGGAAAAGATTCAATTACTCTTTAATATTCTGCAAGAAAACACAAATTCCTGCTCTTAAAAACTTTTAACTGATTACTCAGTTGACAATTTCAAAGAAGAGCTTTAAATTCCTGTCTTTATTTTACAATTACAGCCATTTTATGACTAATCCTTCTAGAGGCATCTAATACTGCAACCAAGGGGAACAGGAAGGAGATTTTAATACTGAAGTCAAAATCCTGACTCTTTGCTTTCCTCCTTTAGCAAATTAATTCTTTAATCAACCCAGAAAGATATCCTGAAGCACTAAAGGCATCAGGGGAAATCATCTTTCTTTGACACATATAATTTATGCTTTAGTAGGAAATTATTATCTCATGGCAAATGGCTTATGGTCATTATTTTTTCACATAATGAATGGGATAATTCAAAGATGCACAAATGACTCTCTCATAGCTTTGAGACAGAGTCCCCTGTCACTGACCTGTAAAACTGTGTGGGTGCAGATCAGTTATCTGTATCATGTAACTACAGAATTTCAAAATACCCGAAACATGTACTGCTACAATTGAAAACTCCTTCACAGATGAAAAAAAATAAGTTGGCATTTCTTTTTCATCTTTCTGATATATCAAATAACTTCAAGACTTTTTTTTTTCCCCCATACAAAATCTAGGTCCTATCTACCCTTCATTTATAACTATGAAAGACCAAGAATTGCTGGGCCACAGCGTCCAACACAAACCTAATGAAAACTATTCTTCCCTAAATAACTAAAATGAGATGTTTGTTCAAAGATGTTCACATTAAATATCCTTTAAAACATTAGAGAAAATCTTGAAATTTAGACTGGAAAGGATTCCATGACATCTCAACTCCAAACTACTGCTCAGTTATGATATTGGACCAGATTGTTCATGGCTTTATACAGCTGGGTCTTCAAAATTTCCGAACATGAAGACTCCTTGAACTGTCTGGCCAACCCACCCACTGCTTCACTGTCTTCATGGTGAAAAAGTTTCTGCTATATCCACTTGGAGCCTCTCATTTCAGCTTATGCCCACTGCCTCTCCCTGCCACACACCTATGAAAAGTCTAGCTTCATCTTCTCATTAACCTCTCTATAGGTATTCAAAGACTACTACTGGGTCCCCCCAAAGCCTTCTCCACTCCCTCAGCTTCTCCTCATAGGCTCAGTGTTCCAGCTCCCTAACCAGCTCTGCTGAACTTGCTTCAGTTTATCAGTGTCTGTCTTGTACTGAATACAAGTTAGAAACTGAGGAGGCAAATGACACACATACTAACATACTTTCTCACCATTACAAAAATACTACAAATGTCACTTCTGTTGCTTTAAAGTTCGTATTACCATACATATATTTATACATATGAATATATTTAAATATAATAAACATAAAGATCTATTTATATTTATTATATTTATAATGCTACAAATATATATAAGCACAAAGAATATATTATTAATAAAGATATTAATAAAAAGTGTCCTTCCACAATGGTAAACAGCAAAACTGTTTTTCTTCCCTATAATTAATTATAAACAGGAGTTTATGGAGGGACAGGATAGTGGTAAAGAAATACAACTTGTTCAAAGTCACAATCTGCTTTGCAGATTCCCATGTTGTCTTATATGTACTTACTGAATCATCAAATCAATTTCTTTGTACTGTGAACACAACCATAGTGCATAAAATAGTAAGTAAAATAATGTTTCACTTCTAAATTATCGCTTCCTGCCGCAACTGTAACTTCAAGCCTGCTCCAAAATCCAATTTAAATAGAGGACCAAATCCTAATGCTACTTAAATGCTGCATTTGGTAGCAACATGTCTTAAAAACTGAAAAAGACCTGTTGTATTATTCTTAACATTAAGAGGAACTGCTTCTCCCCATGAATTTTCCAATAAACATTCTCAATATTGGTAAAAAAACAGATTAAATACCAGATCAATGTTTCTTCCTCATACCTGGATCCTGCAGATTTGTGGTGCTGACTGGTTTCTTCAGCTCATATCCCAGGAGATACAGAGCAAGGCTGGGAGGACTACACTCAAGAGAGGTGATAAGGAGATTCAGAATATGGATCCTTGTTTCATGATGGATTCGTGCCTGCTTCTTTTCAGGCTCCAGCTCTTGATTTAAAAAAAAATGAAATAAAAAAATAAATGGTGAATAATGTGAAGAAATCCATTTAATGGAACAACCCTCAGAGCCTTCTAATTAAATAGAAGAAAGCGAAAGCATCAATTCATATTAGTACAAAGGATACAAGACCAAAATTTCAAATTACTATTAATACAGTTCTAAATAACACATCCAGAGCAATATAGTCTTCTGACAACACATTCAGTCTATAGTAGGCTCATCATACTGTGGACATATATTAACAAGACATTGGTGCTTTTCATTCACTTAACGGTCCAGTTATACAGAAAACAGCACAAGCAAGGGGTTTTCTGACTGAAGAGCACTTCTTTCACCTCCCATTAATTTAATTCCATATAAAAGACAACTACACAAGCCATTTTTAAGAAGCCTTTTACATACCCTCATCTGGATTAATTAATTCCTCTGCATCTTCATTGTCCAAACATTCCACAAACCCAGCCATCAGCTTCTGGCTAATACTCTGTATTCAACAATGACAGGATGAAAATGAAGAGGATTTTAAATGTATTAAAAAGAATCATAGTTCCCTGCAATAAGTTAACATTAGTTCTAGACAAAAATTATATAACCTAGTTAATACACAGGAGTTGAGTCATTGCTGCTCTAAGCATAGGTTAGCAATTAGCCACTGAACAGAACAAAATCTGCTCCTGATACGTATGATAGGTTATCCTCACAGGTTGAGGACTATAAAGTCAAGAAAAAGTCTTACTATCTGTCATGGGTTCAGCAGCAGCAGTCATTTTTCTTTAAGTAGTAGCTGGTGAGCACTGTGTTTTGAATTTTCGGCTTGGGAACAGTGCTGATAACACCAGTGTTTATAGTTATGGCT
>JASSUY010035352.1:24631-56301 GCA_032466535.1 Forpus xanthops
GCCGGGAGGAAGCAGAAAAAGGGCACCTGACCCAAACTGACCAAAGAGGTATTCCATACCACAGTATGTTATGCTCAGTTTTACATCTGGGGGCAGGAACACGGAAGAGTTCAGTTCACAGCTCGATCATTGAGTGATGAGCAGCTCTGTCCTCTTCCCTTGTTTTTCTCTGCTCATTGTTGTTATTGGTGGTAGCAGCAGTGATTTGTGTTATACCTTAGTTACTGAATGTTTCTTATCCCAACCCGTGGAAGTTGCATTCTTTCGGTTCTTCTTCCCATTTTTCCCCCTCTTGAAGTGTGGGGGGGGAGAAGGTGGGAGGAGTGAGTGGGCAGGCAGATAGATTTACGCCTGAAACCACAACAGTTCTTTTGGCACCCAACATGGGGCACGAAGGGTTGAGATAATGACAGGATTAATTAGCCACTCATCACAATGCTGATTTATTGGTTCTCAAAGTTCTGGCTCTGGTTCTCACAGGCTCAGCATATGATACTGTACTTACACCCAGTATTTCTTATCATACTTTTTTTCAAAAGTGGGTTTTGGATGAAGTTTCTTCTTTCATTGTACACCACTGCACTGACTTGTAATACCATAGACTCAGTGATCATGGAACTGACACAGTTTTTGTTACCTGTGTGGTCACCAGCTCTATACTTTGGAAGGTACATAATCAAAGTGTTTAGCAATTACGCATCTTTTTTTACTTCCTCAGGTGGTCAACCTGTGAAAGAAACATTCTTTTATGCTCCCAGCCCCCCCACCAGACCGTTTACAGCATCGTTTGAGAATTTTGAAGGTTCTGAATGGTCTTTAGATACCCTTGAGACCTGCCTGCTGATTGTGATAGGGATCACTATGTTGGCACGCATATCGAGTACATTTTACTCATGACCATTCCCATTTCGTCTGGTCCCGAGAATTATGTGGGGTCGGGTTTGGGCCTTGTCTAGGGTCAGATGACAACATAGGAGGTCCAAGAGATTTTCCCTGAGGCTGGATAGTCATGAGTGGCAGGGTGTGTGGGATAGTATGTGCAAGTATCTAGGCCAGCGGCCCCCTCCAGTGCTTTGGAACTTCACCAATGAACAAATGCAAAATCCAGAAAAATTAGTAAAACACTTAAAGGAGGTGGAGATGCTGGGGAAGACAGTCTGGGTTATTCCTGCTTCAGGTAAAGGCAAACCCACTCATGGGATTGCTTTTGCTCGGGGACCTGGATATACTTGGTGGGTAATGCAGGAAGAGGGGGAAGCCCAATGTGTACCTCAAGGGGATTTGATTTTAGAGGAAAACAGCCAATGAATTCAATTACATGCTGCTGTCTGCTGTATAATGCTTTTACAGCCCACCAAGTAGATATCTTCAGGTCATCAGAGGCTGGCCTTCTGACCGTCATCCCAACAAAGAATGAATTTTAATGAAACTGGACAAGTTCTGCAGTAAAGGAATGATCAGCATCAGCAGACAACGACCCAACGCTGCACACAGCCTCCCCTACTCCGAAGGACTGATATAGGGGATGGAGCCGGATGTCATGGACTGAAACCACGACAATAACTTAAGATCACACAAAAATGCATGTCACTGAAGTACCAAAACCAGCTAAAATCAACTACTACATGGACCCAAAACATGTAAGATAAAAAAAATTAAATGTGAAAGCATCTTAAAAGGCTTACTTTTTTTAAAGTATTTGTCAACTAGTGTTATGTGAAAAAAGTAATATAATTGAAAGACAAAAACATGTATGATGCTCTGTGCAACAAGAAACATTGGATAGTAAAACTAATGACAGGACCAGGACCTAAACACTTCTGTACCTCTGAAAATCCTCCCTTCTCAGTACTTCACACATACCGAGCAATATTCACCACATGATCTGCCTTTTTAGTGCGAGGATTGATTCCTTGAAGCAGCTGCTCCAATGGTGTGACAATAAGGGAAAGGTGGCTCTCCCGCAACAGATCCATAAAAAGATTCTCTTTCTGTAGGGTTAAGTTTAGAAGTGCAAGGCAATACTGTACAGCTTTCTCTAAATGCTTCTTCCCTGCAGTGTACAAACAACAATGAACCATAAGAAAAATCAAAGAAGCAGTTAAATAGACAGCATTCATAAACCTCATTCATCGAGCTTTGCACCAAGAAAAAACTTGTCAGCTGTTTACTCCTTCGAAAATCCCCCCCCCCCCGCCCCCCAACCACACTTTTTAGATGCAAGAGAAACAACATGAGGTATGTATGAGATACGTAATGTCAGCTTTAAACCCTATGCAGTACGCATTTTAACTTCATACAAAAAATAAATTCCAGGCACATACCAGGAAACGGAGCGTAAGTATCAAGCTGCTTAACCCCTTCTTCCAGCAAACAAAAGGTTAGTTCTAGCATTGGGGACTCATTCAAGAGATGATACATCAAATTGAATCCAGGTGGTTTGTAGGCTATTATTTCTTCTCCTAAAGAAAGAAGGGGAAAAAAATTAGTACCTAATACAAAAGACATTCATTACTCAAGCTAGCCTGAGCTGCAAAATGTAACAGTCCCTGTCATTGTAAGCAACATCTAAACAGATGAAACACAATGCAAAGTCTTCAGGTGTTTTCTTTACACATAAACCATTTAGGGAAATTCAAAAATTTGGGAAGAACGGTAAAAGCAATTACCAATTCTTTTCAGTATCTAATAGGACAATTTCAACTTTATTCAGTTAGACCTTCCCTAAGTGGATTTGACCTTGGATTCAAGTCAATGCTAGGACTTTATACCACACTAGAGCTACATTAAATAGCTTTGCAAGACTGAAAAGCACCTGGGAAAACTTTGCACACACACGCCCCCCCGAGCCTGTATAAAGACCCTGGATGAGGGGAAAAATCACTTCCAGAAATCAAAGCTGGGAAGGTCTACTGAACCCCTGATGTTCATATTGTACAGATGCTTGCATGCCTGCTGTAACAATGAACATGAACACGAAACTACTACCCTAAAACTCAAAGACCCTCATAAATCAAAAGTCAAGGCTTATGGTTATCTCATTTCCTATTAAACTATAATTTACTATAAATTATAGGATAAAAGAAAGACAGCACTAAGAGTAATTCTTCATATGCACATAAGAATGTGGATAAAGTTTCTTCTTCGCATCAGCTTAAACAATCCCCTTGTCCTTCCATTCACACCATGTCTGTACTACTGCCTAACACACCAGTAAGACATGCCACTGTGCAGTCACACACTGGAATCAGTTCAAGAAATGGATCTAATAAAAAAGAATGGGTTTAGCCCATTTCTCCAACGTACCACATAACCCACAAATAATCAGACAAGCTGAAGGACTAGCTGAGGACAGGAATTGCCCAAGCCAGTTAGACTGGCAGAGAGGCCTCTCTGATTGAGGCAAGCTCACTGGAGAGGTACGCCTTAAAGTTGTCATTCACTTACAAAGTGGTTCTTGCAGCTTTCTACTGCTACAAGCCAATCCACAGGCATTCAATGTTAACAACAAAATTTTTATAAATAAAAAAAAAAAAAACACCAAAAAAAAAAAAAAAAAAAAAAAACTGCAGACCAAATAAGCCTTTCCTATAATGAGGCATCTGCCATGTACTTCAGCATTTTAAAGAATAGTTGTCCAGAATTAAATTACTTCAGATCATAATACTGCTACTACTGTCTGCTCTGAATAATTAATATATGGATAATATTACTATTAGAGTATGTGTCAAAAATACTGACACCTTTAAATTAACCCTCTGAATAGTGATGATTTAGAGGTAGACCAAAGAAACATAGAGGAACAAGCCCAAAACCAAGGTGCTTTCTAAGCGTCAAATGCTGCTCTTTAACCAAATCAGCAATGGAAGAGACAGAAGTCATCCTCTTAGTAGAGCTCTGAAAATAGGGAATAGTGTACATGAAGCCCCACTGAATCAACAACATGACTTCTGATAGCATGTGGATATTTACTGAACGTCTTTCTATCTTAAAGCCTTGGTCTAGCTTTCTACCAGCCTACTTGCAATATTAAACAACATCACTAGACAGAGGCAAGAAAGTAAAGCAAGTACAGGTGAACAAATGAACAAGTTAACCTTGTAACTCCACATATTGGTCCACAAAGTCTTCAAGTTGAGGTTCATAGTCCCGCAGCAGTTTGTAAAACACTTCCAGAACTACCTCAGCTACTTCCCACTGTAGATAACCACAAAATAAGAAAAAAGTCATACACCAATTAAGACTGACACTGCAGCAACAAGACCAGGAAACAAAGGATACAACAGGTAGTGCAGTGACATACTGGATCAGAATTATCACAGGACTGACTCTGAAATGCGATCCAACAACACTTATAATTCATCATGTCAAATATTGTAAAAGGACAAGCTTTCTTTCTGAAGTGAAACGGAAAACTGAAAGAGATGTATTGCCTATTTTAGGCTGCATTGTACAATATACGTATCAGTATAGTAAAACTATGGGGAATAAAGAGTCTTGTTAGGTATGTGGCTAATAACAGATCATTAATAGCTTCCAGAATGCAATTTAGCATGCACTTTCATCCAGAAGTATCATACAGGAAACTGAAATGCCATGGTTCAGCAAGTCAGAAATACCAATACTGAGGAAAGAACAAATGTAGCTTGTAGATTTGGGTATGAGATGCACAGAAGTCATTAGCCATGTAAACAGAGTTGCAGATCCTGTATAGCAAATAGAAACTTAGCAAAAATATAAGCTTTTCTTTATTAAGGATACTTTAATAAATGTCCCTTAGAAGTAGTTCATAGATACTGATGACCCAAGAGTTGAAAAATCACCTGTTCACAGAATCAAAATATTACGAGGATAACTCTGCATTAAACTCTCACAGTCTCTGAAACAAATCTAAGCCATCAGCAGTGCAAATCATTTTAACTACAGTAAAAACAAAACCAAGCAAATAAAAAAAAAAAAAAAACAAAAATAAAATTAAAAAAAAAATTAAACCATTTACTTTTTCAGCAGCTCTCCTGTAAGCTCTGGTGCGGAATCGGAGAAACACAGAATCCCTGAGGAACTGCAGATAGGGATCAAAGCCTGGTGGACGGAGACCTGCTCCCAAGTTAGAGGGGAATGAACTCTCCACTAGTGTGCTGATAAGTCGACAGAAGGCACGGGTTAAAGGATATTCCTCGCATCGGGACTCAATCTCATTCAGTTCAACCTTCCCAAGAGGACAGCAAAAAAAGGAGAAATATCAAAGACTTTGAAGGTAGAAGAAAATGCAAAAACAGACATTATAAGAGCATCATCCATTAATTATTTTACAGTGAATTGACTTTGCTGCATTTTTGTCCATGGTACGTAAGAAACAAAGCAAAAGCACTGAAGCAACAGTAGAGTTATTTCAGTTCAGAAATACACTCTTCATTCATTTCTGAGCTACTAAGAGATACGGCTCAACATTTACATACTCTGCTTTTATTTACTAGTCTTATTAGAAGTGATCTGCACTAAGATGTAACAAAAAGTGAGGCCTGTTTAAGGAAACAGGAAAATCTTAATAAAAAGTGCTCATGAGAAATTTGAGCATTTATATGCTTCTCTGCTACTAGCATGAAGTTACACTAGATGTAAAGTTCCCAGAAATTACAAGCAGGCTTGAGAGTAAATTAAGAAGCAGTAAGATGACAGTGCCTACTCAAAGGCTCTCCTGTGGACACAGAAGCAGATACAGCCCCTGCAAGTGTTTCCCAAAATCATATGCAGAGTAGTCAGAGAAGCTATCTAGGTACAGAAAAACCCTCACCTCAATACCAATTGCTTGCCTCTGGCCTGGACTTCTCACAGTTTGTAGTATCTTCAAAACAGAAAGAGAAATGAAAATAGATATGAAACATTAAACAATACATTACAAACTATCAAAGTTCATCTGTATCATTTCCATCAGGACTAAAAGGTATTCATCACTTTTCAGCTGTAAGAAAGAGGTTTTCTAAATCCTCTTTTTTTATCTTTTGGTAAAAAGCTTTCTCTGTCTGAAAGGCTGGACTGTATGCTGTAGACTTACATGCTTCTAGCTTTGCATCCTCAAAGATCTGCATTATGTTTATTGTTAAATAAAACAAAATATAGAAATACTTTCACATTAATGATTTTTGTCTTATATTGACTCGGGGAAAGACATTTACTTTGTTATCTCTTACAACAGTACATTTTATGAATACGCTAAATTAGGAAGCAAAGCTGAGAAGCACTTAAAATACTATTACAAGATGTCATTACTGTCAGGGCCTTTTTATTAGTAGTTACTAAACCAGCACTTGCAGTTCAAATGCCTTAAGTTTTTCCACATAAAAGAGCAACTAGTCTCAACCATAATAGACTATAAAGTATCTGAAATCAAGACAGAAGGCAAAACCACTTTTTTAAAAGGTAGGGCTTTTAAATTTATATATGACTTTTGCCATCTAAATGTGAAAGCTGGCAACAATATCCAGTAAATTACTATTAACTTCCTCTGAAAACTAAATGCCTGAAAGTGGAGGTTTTTTGCCTGTCCTTTCTTTCTATGATCATGACTCACACTATAACAATGTCATGAACAAAAAAAAACTCAGAAAACCCCTGCAGAGCATTTATTACTGATGCATGCACTGGAGAAAAAACAAACCAAGTACACAGGACTGTCTGTCAGGAAACATACACTGATGTAACACAAGCACAGCCAATGAGATATCTGAGGCATAAAACCATATTGTCATTTTCAAGATCATTTCGAAGTAAGAACTGCATTAATCAAGTGAAAAAAAAAAAAAACCAAAAAACATTCATTCAATGGCAACAAGAAAAAATAGGAGGAAATGCAATACTATTTCAAGTCTACTGCCAATTTCAACAGATTGGGATGCTATAATTCTAAGCACTGAAAATCCTAAAATACCTGTGTATATTCCAGAGATTGCCAGAGTGAAGCAGCTATTTCAGGCGATCTTCCAAAAGCAGTAAGGGTTTCTAATAGCTCCGCTTTCAAAATAGGAGGAATGCTGCACTGCAGAAGTCCCAGAATGACCACTACTGGTGTCCACTGAGGGTGCTCACAAAGAGCCAAGCGAGCATTCTCACTCTACAGAGTTCAACAGACAACAAAACCGCAGATTTGAATATGATTCATGTTTTACAATCTCTACCTCAAAGTTCAGTATCAGTGACACTGCTTTATATTTGAAGGCACACAAGACGTCGGATGAATAGCAAACCATTCCAAAGCAAACAATTTTCATTTAGCAAAAAGCCCAATTTAATAATTCACAAGTACTAAAACTGTGCCTATCCACACAGAAAAATTATGTGCATAACCTGAGTAACCTGGTCTAGTGGAAGGTGTCCCTGCCCATGGCAGGAGTGTTGGAACAAGATGATCTCTAAGGTCCCTTCCAAACCAAACCATTCTATTATTCTACTCTAATATAAGCTTCTCATAACCACCCTATTTTTGTTTGTTTTTTGGGGGAGACACACACTCATGGACAGCTTCTTCAAGTATCAGTACACGGACTTCAATAAATACTTCTATTACAAACTTAAATTCCATCTGGACATTTACTAAGAACTTACATGAATTTCTTTAAGCCTAAGAGTAGGGCCATGACCAGTGTAAGCTTATTTGAAATTTTCAAATACTCAACAGGAACAAGCCTCCAGCCTCATCCAATAATAATTCCCTGCATCTTTAGAACAAATTTACTTCCTCACAGGTTATGGCTTGATGATGACAGGAAACACTAGCTTTAAAACTTCCTTTTTCCCCATGTTCATCCAATGCTGACACAACAGCTCATATAGGAACCCCATTATCACCAGGGATGATTTTTAAAAAACCAAATTAGTTTCACTGATCTGTCTTGTGTTTGTGTCAGCAAAACCAAAGGTATCTCACTACAATGCAGAATTTTTGTACTGCAGAGTCTGGTTGGTACTGAAGGGCTGAATTCCACACTATCCCGAATTATCCAGGTAACTCACTATACAAAATCTGCACTGTTGTTTTATCCTCTTGGAATCCTCTTCCACTCAATTCATGGCACACTTTGCACTCTTGTTGTGGGGACATTTTAAATCTAACTCTGGAGCAAGTTTCACAATTGACCAGTTTTGTCACCAACCTTCTAACACTGTTTTAAATTCATCTACTATTTTTGCCTTTTCAAACTTGTAATTAAATGCAAAGAACTTTCCTACTCTGTAGTCATTTCTTCTGAATATACCTCACTTCTGAAAGACATCTCCATGACACCAAAGTTCCAGGAAAGCAAGAAAATCAGTAACAGCAGTGACACAGGAAAAGGTGTGATCTCTTCCTGCTTCCACCAGACTGCATATGTTTGGTCATAGCAGTTACTCCTGATGCCTCTCATACTTTCAAAGTTCACTAGTCAAATGACAACTGCTAGGTAAATTTGCCCTACATACCTTTTTGGGCAAGTGAATTTCTCAGCTGAATGATAATGTTCTGCTAGAAAAAAAAAATATTAACAAAGAAAGCCAAGTAAAAGGCTACTTACCCAATTTACTATAACAGTGGTCAGCTGTAAAAATGCAATTAATCCATCCTGTTCTTTCTGTGTGATTCCTCGGAGAGGCAGGTGACGATACTGGACACTGTCTGCACTTGGCAAGTCTTTCCTTAGGTGCTCATGATAAAGCATCAAAGAGTGGAAGAAATGCTCCCAGGAGACAGGGCTGCCACCTGCTCCTTGGATGTTTTCCGCTAGAAAAATTACAAAACAGGTGATAAGATCTTCTTTATACTCTTTTCAAGGGATGACAAGCAGAGTAGTAAAATTTAAAAGGAAAACTTCATTTTCTGGAGGGAAAATGAAAAGTTCAAAGTAAAGTTATTGTTGCCAAAATTAGTGGTTCTGGTTTAGGTTGATGGTTTTTTGTTGTTATTGTTGGGTATTTTTGTTTGGGTTTTTGGGGGTTCAATAGAGACAGAAAGGTGATAATATGAAGAGCCAGTAGAAATAAGTTTTCCATTTTATGAATCTGAATGTTTGCACCATTATTTGTATCTTCAAAGTAGGGTGGAGTACTTTTCTAATCTGATTGATGCAACACACAGGACTGACCAACAGCACTTCTTACTTTCTTAGTATTATATTACATATATAAAAGAATTCTAACAAATTTCTTCTGGAAAAATGCAAAAAGGTAAATATTTACAGAATGTACAACTTGACATGACTCTCTTTATATTTTACAATAAGCAATATTGATATTCATCTCTAACACTGTCAGGTCACAGCTTTTAAAAAAAAAATTATTATTTCATTATGTGAATTACTTGCTCAGTTACTCAGATGTTTAATTACCTAATCAGTTGGGTTTCTCTTTTCCCAGATTACACTTTCAAGTGAAACCTTCCAATTTCATCTTTGCATTAATAATGAAATGTTAAAAGTACGAAAATACAATTCACCTCAAATAAGTCTTTGTACTTTGCTTAAGAGTTGAGAAAGAGCTGAAGTGTCACTTTTCTTACCATGACTACTGCCATTGACTTTTAGCAAACTAAAGCAGTAATGAGCACACTGAGGCCCACTAGCCAGTCCCCGCAGCATTTTCAAGTATGGGATGTAAATTGTGGAAGGAAGTAGATCTCCCATTTGCCTAACAAACTTTGACAAGACAACCTAGAACAAATAAAGATCAGTGTTTAAAAAAAAAATCTGAGTATTTTAGGAAAACAAAAGGCAGCCAACAGAATCTAATGCAACCAGGGTAAGAAAGAGGGGTGGAATCACAACTCCAATAAAAAAAAAAAAATCCTCTGTAGAGTGGCCTATTCAGATTCCCTGAAGGTGAAAAACATGTTTCAAAGAGGAAATAAAACATTTCAAGTGACTGTGAAGTATACTAACTCTACTAATTCTCCAATTCTATATTTTTGTGATAAAATTTACTTTAGCTCACAAATGCTGCACAGCAATATTATTAATATATCTCACATTTCAAGTTAAGCGATGCTGAGAAGAATTCACTATGCTTGTCATATCCACAAGTAACACAAGCACAGTAACTCACACAATGGGTCCTCCCATAGTCATATCATGGTGCTTGCAGATTGCATCAGACCTAACTTAAGTTGCCTCTATTCTGGGTGAATCTTGGGATGTGTCCGATACATCTTGTACTAAGTTTTGCCTAACACTGCATAGACCTTCAAGAAGCATTGAAGGCTGACAGCATCCCAGGTATCTAGAGAGTTTTGGAACTTTTGTTTCATCTGTTTAGATTGCTTCTTCATTCTGATTTTAAGTTCTGTCTCTTATGGGTCATAAGCTTTGGGATTAAGGCAATTAAAATATTTTTATGGATTCCTCTCCCCCCCAAAAAATATCATCAACTACAGTTAATAAAGATTTTTTATAATTACGGAATTTATGTTCTCAGTAACACTAAAAAGATATGGAAGAGGTCATCAGACAGAAAACAGAAGAGCAGTTATCAGAATTCATTTAGCAACTGCAACAAAAGCACACATGAATAACATTTTCAAAGAGTTTTGCTTTGCACTGTTCCTTAATAAAGTTATTGAAAACTATGAATGACTAGCAGTAGCTCATTTTAGCGTTAGCAACAATAACCACGTTACGCAGAGCAGGACACGTGCACATAAACCACTGATAAAAGATATATTTTTAGACGCTAGCTGTGATAAGCATATTAAACACTCTGCTGCCTGTTTTTTGACTTTAGAGTTACTAATAATTACTCAAGAAAAGCTAGATAACCTGGCGTTGAGGAGGTCGCTGATGGCCTACTCCAAGGTAGGATCCCATGATGGTAGATGTCTGCAAAGGCTCAGATGGACACCAGTATTCAAGAGCAAGTTCCAGATTAAAGGGGTCTTTCCTATACAATTCAGCAATCTATTGAAGAAAAGATGTTAAAAAGCATCAACTATATTAAGAAGATTACTTCAATAATAAGCACTACTTCTAGAGAAGCTAAACACATCTGAGAGGCAAAGCACCTCACGGCTGGTGTTCCATTCCTTAAAACTCTGAAAATGACAGCTTCTAAATAGCAATATCAGAACAAATGACAGCCAGATGCACACATAAGCGAAACTTGCATACCCTTCTATTTAATTATAAATTACATTGCTAAGAAAACAAGCATAATTTCTCCTTAAATAACCATTCATATATCTCAATCTGAAGACTTACAGAAACATAAAACATCATGTAAACACTGAGGTCTAGATATACAAAGGTGCTCCGTTCAAAGAACATGTATACATTTAGACAAATCTCAACTCCAGTGATAGCCTGTAGCCTTAAAATTCTGATTTTTAAATGAGACAGCTTAAAATACATAGATATTTTAAGATAATTTTATAATAACTTAAATTTTAGGTATGCAAATATCTTGTAAAATAACTTCAGATCAAAAGTTCTTCAAACATAGAAACAATGTGGTATTTACTTACTAAACAAGAATTAGATGACACTTCATTAACATCACAGGTCAAGGCAGTAAATTAATTCCTTTACAAGAAGTTATAGAAAGTATCTGTATTTGAGGAAAAAAAACAAGACCAAAAATCCCTCCAACCCATAAAAGGAAAGATTCCGCACTGTATGGTATCATTCAGGCATGGGTTTTCAGATGAAGAAAAGTCATTATCACCTTTTGCAACAGTAATGTAAAAGAAAACAGAGCTTACCAAAAGCATTAAATGCTCCAGATCCCTCCGAAGGGAAATAGGTGGATCATTACCCATCTGAATGCTCATGTGGATCATGCGAGCATCTTCATCAGCACGGTTTCTCAGCTGTTTCACCTACCCAATTTATGAAGTGGAAAAAAAAACACTGGTCTGTGTTTAGCCAAGAATAAAACAGAACAGGAATAGGAGAGTCGTCTAAACAGACCATTAAAAACTAAGAAAGGAAATGAAATTCCATATACATGACAAGAATACTCAATTTACCTTTTTCTAATCCCCCCGCCCCCCAAGATCATACAATCAAAGCTGTATTCAAACACTTTCTTGCTGCCATCCGAAGAGTTCACAGCAAAAGCCCTGAACTTGTACCATGGGAGTTTTTCACGACTGACTTGACCAGACCCTCTGGTTTTGCTCCAAAAAGTGGAGCACATTCCTCCTTTTAATTCAAAAGCTAGATGGGCTAGCTTCAAAGTATGCTAGACCATTACCCACAAGGAGTGAAAAGAAACAGGAAAAAAAGGGTTTCTGTATCTCTGACCACCCCTTTTTTTAGCCATTTAAGGCTACTTCTAATTACAGCTACTTCCCATTTTGAAAAGTTTTGTATGAACGGAATTATTTAGGAGCCAGTCTGACACAGCTAAAAGCATTATCACATGTCAATAAGTACAACATGAAAAAAGAAAAACAGAAAAAAGCAAACAATTCAACACACCAAAACCTAAAACATGGTGATGGTCAATACAGACCAGTTCAAGGTTTATCATATATTATAATTTGCAAAACTGAATGTATAGCTAAATAATTATCTCACAAAATATAGTTAAAAACTAGAAATAACAGAGGAAAGGGTAAGAGCAAACTAACCAAAATTAGTATACTAACAAAATTAATGCATGTTAATAAATGAAATAATGAACTATCTGAACTACTAAAGCTAATTATCAAGTTGTGAATGTAATGCAGTCAACAAAAAGATTTACCCAAACCATCACTAGCAAGCAGCATAAATGTTAAAAGTATACAGAAGAGTTAATTAAAATCCTGGCTTACACATTTAAATAAAACTGAACACAGGTTCAGACACTTCTCTACCTAAAATTTGAGATTCAGCAGAAACAGCCGAGTACAAAAGCCAACCACTGACTAACAGCACTTTAGAAATTCCTTTGTAGGGTTGTATTCCAGGTGCTGGCTAACAAAGTCTTTCCTGTAAGAAAACTAGTATTGGCCTCTATCAAACTGGAACATAATTCAACAGCCGGATTTTTGATTATATGTTTTACAAAATCCTACTTCATCTCTCTTCATCTTTAGGTATTATCTATAACCAACTCCAGATCTAAACATAAGCAAAACAAAAACAAAAAAAAAAAAAGAATCAATAGCTTTGGGATTTTCGAGCAGTTCTGCAGACACAGGGGACAGCATCATATCTGCTCTAAATCTAGTAAGGCTGCAACCTCCGTCTGGGTCAGTCTCCAGCTCTTCAACCTTCATTCAAAAAGTCTCTCACACCAAGTAGCATCGTTATAGGGAGATATTTCATCTTTCGAAAAGCAACACTATCTAATGAATAACTGCCTCATAAAAGAGTTCCCAGTTTCAAACCTGCTTGCACTTGATTGTTAAGGAACTTCTATAAAATACACCTCATATATTCCTACTATATTCAAAAGATTCCTAAGGGATACTGTGTCTGTATTACAGAAAACACCATTGTGTGCACCTTCAAAGAATGTCCAAGGCCTGTTAACAATGTGGTGCTGTTAGGCTGGCAGCCACTGCAGCAGAAATACAGCTGTACAGTTATCAACAGGAACTTGTTTGAACTGACATTATACTTTTTTATGGATATTCCCTCAGTTAAAAAGAGAGTTCAAGAAAACAACATGCAATACCCAGATTATAAATACATTAGAATTAAACCTAAAAGCTGTCTACAACATGTTCATATATGCCCTTAAAGACTATTAAGGCTAAAATACTGTTTTTCCTTACAATATTGTTCTCATTCTGAGATGTTACAATGAACAAAACATACTTTTAAATTCTTCTTTTGCACACTGAGAAAAGTAATTGCTTGGCAACTCCAACTACAGCTCAACACAATGAAGGTCATAAAATAAAGCCTCCATCAATTAAATAAAAACCTTTTCATAGAATTTTAATTTTCCATGTTTAGATACAAGCTCTTCCACAAATGAAACTGTGGCAATTGCTTCAAACTCTTTTTTAAAAACCCTTTTTGCAGTATTTCCGCTGTTCTAGTGAAAAGCATTGCTCATTTTCCCAATGACTGATATAAGTCAAAAAGTAGAATCCCCCCTTATATATGGAAAATATCACTACTAAAAGAATAAATTAAGAATAAGAGACAAAAGCTGTAAGTAAGTATAGGTAACGTTACTGTCTGCAAAAAGAACACAAAACAAAAAAAATCAACACCCACATTCACTGCCATCAATTTTTGCACTCGTTTAAATTTCAATCATGTAAAACAAAACAAAACTAAAGCGCTACTGCCACAAAAGCTTGCTTTGCAAATCTCACCACACTGAAGTGTTTTAAGAATCACATTCTTTCGTCACTTCAGTGTGGAAAACAAATCTCAAACCACACAGGTTCCATAAAGTCAACAAATTTTCTGAACTGCAGAGCCTCAGGTCATATCCGAACCCCTATGCTATCTCGTCTAATGTTAGAAATACAGAAAAAAAAAAAAAAAGGTTATTCATGCGAACAGCTTACTTTCATCGGCATGAGCGCAAGGAAGTCTGTGACAAGGTTATGAATTTTGCGAACGTAAAATTCCTCCTGGTAGAAATTTTCAGACCCCACAACAGATTCAGTCAGGAACAGGAAAACATTATCAGCAACTGCCAGCTCTGCCATCGCTTCATCTGCCTCAGTGAATTCTGCAAGAGCTGGGCCACAGAAATCACAAGAGGAGGAAAAAAATAAATTATAGTTACATGTTACCAAACAAAACATATTTCAGAATACCCGGCTGACATGCAAACTGACATGCTTCCAGCAACTATGTTTTCTCTACCATACACAAAAACACTAGACTGGAATATACAGCTTAATGTTTGGTGATGATCTCAGCTTTGTTCTTTAATAAGTGTTAAAGTACATAATCCATTTATTCAATAAAATCTAAGGCTATGAACAAAGAATCAGAAACCAACCTTAATCAGACATTAATTATAAAGGTCACATTTTCTTTAAATGGAACAGACACAATTTTGACCTAGTAGGAAGCCTGGGAAGCTTACGAAGTACACAGATAAAGCAAAAAAAACAACATTAAAACAGATTTGCCCTCCCAAGATCCTGAGGTTTAACATTTACAGGTGTAAAATGTCATAAGTCTATTCTCTATTTAAGTGTTCGAATAATACTAAAGCTGCTAAAATGCAACCTTTCACATTTCCAGTACATTAACATATCTTTCACTTCAATGAGACATTATGCAATATTACTGTTTAACAACTAAATATTTCTAAATCTGTGTACATTTCAGAGCAATTCAATGTCAACAACTAAACTCACATACTGAGAAAGCTTTTGAAGAGTGTCAACTGTAACTACCATAAAGGTAAATACTAACACTTCAAAAAGGTTACAGATACTTTGACTTCTACCTCTTGGAAGCTCTGAATACTAATGTGCAGCAACTGCACTTCAGGGCAATTTACCTGTCACATCAGATAATTGGGATATTCCTCGTAATGCCAGAGCCCAGGCTAACCTAACAGTAGCTTGCAGGCCTGGTAATTTCCAAGGCTGAGTCTCCTGAAGACGAGTGTGTATTGTCGCTATATACTGTCTTTCTGCTAGCAGAGGTAGCCGGTGCACCAAATCTTGAAAAACAACAAAAACAAACACAACACCAACACCCGGTAAGTGAACGTGAAAATGAACATGAAAAATCCTATCAATTTTTTTTTACAGATCAGTAATAAAATTGGTTAAAAAACAATTCATCCATCTGCTCAACAAAAGCTCTCTAGGAAACTTGCCAGCATTACCTTCACGATCTTCTGTGCCTTGTTCCAAAGAGCTGACATCAAAACAGTAAAGGAGAGCCATGAGAAGAGACAAGTTCACACCATCCAATGAGCCATCAGCTTCTACTGTTACTTTCTCCAAGTAACTTATGAGGATGAGAGTGTCATCTTTACTCAGTGGTGACTGGCAGGACCACACAAACAGACTTTCAGCTAAGGACTGTCGGCATTCTTTAATGAGATCAGAAACCTTTAAGAAAAAAACAAACAAAAACTCTAAATACAAATATTCTGGTAACATGTTCAGTTTGTCCTTCACAGTCAATCAGGATGACTAGGTTAAATTTAAAATTACTCTGAAGACCACAGCTACAGAAAACATTGGGGGTTTTAATTGCTAAACAACAAAAGGCACACTTCGGCTTGTTAGATGCGTTTGCATTCCCATGTATTTCATATAAGGTTTGAGTAGATACCCTGAAATATGATTGATCAGCATCTCTGTCAAGGTCAGGAGACACGAATTGACACAGAATGTTTGTGGCTGTAGACATACCACTACAAAAGTCACATTGTGTCTATAATACCCAACTACACTGGTAGTTATAGCCTGATAAGGTCACAGTCTTCTCCTTCTCCCAAAAGAGATGACCTCAGCTGACTATACAAATACAAAACTTTTAGGATGCTGAGAAACACAAAAGACAATTAAAATTGGAACTTGCTTCCCTCAGACAAAATATTTGCATCAACTTCAGAAAACAAACATAAATCTATCATCCCCAATTACATGTGGGACAAATATGATGCCCAACATAAAGGCTAAGAAGCCTTTTCATATTAAAAGTATTTAATTTTATTGTTATTTGGCAAAATATTTCATGCTGTGATACAAATAAGTACAAATGCTCTTGAAAACAAAATTTGTCCTTTTTTCTAACAGTTGCAACAAAAACTACCTGTTTTCAAACAAGGACATTAATATAATTTGTTAACTTCAGTCCTCCTCCTCAGTTTAAACTGCCACTAATGGCCTTTCATAATGATCTTTGTAAAACTGTATTTTATTTAGCTAAATTGTGAGCTTCTGATGACATTTCTCTTACAACTGGTTAAATAAAAAATAGCTATAAGCATTCTATATCCAGTAAAATCACGTATGTCATGATAAAAACTTTTCAACATTTAACACAGCAAGAGATTTGTGCACAGACTCCAGCTGAATAGTTCTAATGAATACAGAGGAAAATACAGTAGTCCACCTACAAGGTGGATGAACAAAACCAAAAAAAACCATCTAACATTATGCATTAAATGAATTTTAATGTTAATTTAAGGTAAATCAGAAGGATATCCTTTGTATAGTTTCTACACTAATAGCAGAAGTGTAGAACTAGTTTATCTGGTGGAAAACAAACTGACTGATTACAACATAGAATAATTTTCAGACAGACCACCCATCAGAAAGAAGTGTAGAAAATAACCAGTAATGTCTGAACTCTTCCTACTAGAAACATACTCTGCAGTTAGTCACAGCCTCAATTAAATTCAAGGACTACAAAAAACAGGAACTAATTTTCAAGCAATTTTCACTTCGGTATTAGAAAGGCTTCTGCTCATATGAACACAACTGAATTATTAAAGAAAGCATTATTTTCCCGACTTGATTTGCTTTCAATCTCTTTTACTAATTTGTGAACTATTTTTGTTCCGTGGTGCTGTGAGCAGATGATTTAATATACAGTCTTTAGAATAAAATTAAAAAGAAGAAATTTACACATAATGGAAATGTTAGGCTTACTTTCTTACTGCCCTTGATTACACTTCTTCGCTAAAAGTAACGTATGCCCTAGTGGAGCAACAGCAGAACTGAAATGCAGGCAGTAATCTTGATCCCACTCTGGTATATCACAGACTGTGACCTCTCAGACAGTAACAGAGGTTGCAAAGATAGAGAACAGAAACTAGAAAGTAAAAAGAAAAATCACTACTTGTCTCTTTGCAGTTTAACTGTATTGTAATCTGTAGTAATCTGAAGTAATTCAGAATATTCACACACAGTGAATATTTACCTCTTTGCGATGTTTCTCACTGCCCAACCCTCGCTCTCTCTGGAGTTTATCAAATTCATTGTTCAAATCAATGTGTGACACAAGAGTGAGGATCTTCTGAGTCAAGCCCTGCTCCATTAGGTCATCTGTAAAGCGTGTTGTCATGGATATTAACTCTTGACTATATTGGAAAGAATATAAATTTAACAGTTAATCGCACTATTCCCAGTCACAGAAGAAGTCTAACATATTGAATTCCACCAAATGTATTTGTTGATGGAAAGCATACAACTATATTATATACATAAAATATCTAAATGTGCATGGCTAATCCCAACCCATTATGCTGAATGGATACAAAGTCTTTAGATAACTGTAGGTTCAAGAACATGGAATATGAAAATACAACTTGTATCAGCTAATTAAGATTGCTATCAAAGGAAAAGTACTGCACATAACATGCACTAATGAGTCTAATTAGTCCTAAAAGAACTCAAAGCAAAGAACTTTGATGAGCTCATTACCCTAACACAGACCTGAGGTCAAACGTCCATGTCTTGCCTTGGCGTGACTGGATCAGGGTTCTTAGTGAATTGGCAATGCACCTTTTTCCATCCCAGTACAACAGAACAGCCACTAGACCTCTTGTAAGGCCAGGAAAATTAGGTTGCTGGTGTTCCCCTGTTGAATGAAAATGCATAGAAGAATCACAAAAAGTCTACCTTACACACTTTGATAACAGCTCTATGTCTTTGCATTTCCAATTGAGATATAAGTGTAGAATTCAAAGCAACCATGATTACTCACTATCACTGTTTTGTTTCAGGAACTTAAAAGATTATCACAGATATTTTGAATGCTACTATTTAAACTGAAATTCAGTTATTAAAGCATAAAAAAAATTCAGAAGAAATAGAAGTGAAAGTCCATAAATACCCTGGTCCAAATGGTATTTGTAGCTCATATCTACCCATCTTAAGAATCAATTCAAGTAGATTACCAACAAAGTATCTTTTCTTTATTCAAAATAAAATTTTCCTTCTGAATTAATATCAAACACTCAAGTTCAAAATAGAAAGTGAGGTTGATTTGACAATGGCTTTCCAGAGGTGACAAATTTGCAAGCTACTTCTTTAATGAATTATTAAAAAGTTAATGAACAGCAGCTAGTAGTGATAACAATTACATTTCAATAACTTTGAAATCAATTTGCTACATGCAAAGCGTGTCACTTTCTAGACTATATTTCGTAATCTAATCAGTCACTAAATTATGATCCAGAGTCACGTATCTGTGTATAACTACTACATAATTTGAAGAACCAAGCAAGATCTATTACAGTGCTTGGAAAAACTCTCAATTATTTCTAAACTATTTTCAAATTCAGTAATAAAGAAAGTAAAACATAAAACCCCCTCAAGCTATTCTCCCTTTTGCAATAGCTTCATGAAATACTGACATTAGGTTCAGAACACTGTTACTGTACTACATTAAGTGATAGCAGATTTTTTTTTTTTTTTAAGAACATTCTATGCTCTAAGGCCCTGACTGAATTACACATTCATGTTAAGCATACACTTAAATAAGAAGGTCCTATACAGGTTGTATTTCTCCAGCTCTTAAATATTTTCCCTTCTCACCAGCTAGAAGGAGTTCAACAGCTGCCAACTCTCCAATATCAAAGAGGTCACTGAGGATAAAGGCTTCTCTAATTAGCTGCTCTGGTAAAAGTTTAGTTCCCTGCTGACCCTGGATAGCAACCCCTTCTGTACTTGCTTTCTGAACTTTCTCATGCTGCTGGACATTCTTTGGCTGAAAGAGAAACAAGCATCATAAGTTATTCAAAATGGCAAGATCAAATACTGAGTAAAGCTTTACACATCAATCCTCGCAATATAGTTGTGACAGGTTAGGTTGTCAACATAAAAACAAACACATTGCTTTTAAACACAGAGATAGTAAAAGAACCCTAAAAATGCTTTACAGTCACACAGCAATGGTCTTTTTGTGGGGACGTACCAAAAATAATCTTATACAATTGGTTTTGATATTTAATTTACTCAGAATAAAGGAGACAAAGCAAATTTTGATACAGTTCTCTAGAGGAATTTGTATCAGCTCAAGAAAAGACATCTGGGTTGTTGATCAGAATTGTTGCATTACTCCAAACCACTGTTTTCTACATCATTCTTTTTTCTATTAAACTCAAGACTAATATACTAACAAAACTCTATAGCTGTTAAATTTTCTGTCTTATCCATACAAAAAGCCATATACTATCGCAGAAGTAACACCACTGAAAGAAGATATATAACTAGTAGCCACCTTGTAATCCTTCACCCAAGAAACAGCAATGTTTTCCACATCATCTCACATATCTATAAGACACAATCTATATTTTGTAAATTCATGTGCTCCTCTGTTCTTTGCGTTCATTAACCCAACTGAAGCATGAGCATGCACCAAAAACAGACAAAAACGTTATGTGCTTTATTTCAGACATATAACAGTAGTAAAAAAAGCTAATACTTGACTGATGGATTATCAGATACTTTGACTATTCCTTTCAAAATAGCATTCAAATAATGTGAAGGGGGAAAAAAAAGTTAAGGAAAATCATCCTGTACAAGGCAAAAAATAAAACACATTATTCAAGCTACTTGTATTCTTACAGCAGAATAAGACTGTCGAAACACATTTGCCTTATGTACTGTAATAACATGTAACAAAAAGGATGGTTAGGGCCTAAACAGTATGTCATACAACTGTACAATACAAAGTAAATCGTCAACTCTCCAACTCATTCCACAAAAGAGCACTAATCCAGTACCGGATTTCTGAAGAGAGAAATGAAGTCCGATTTGTGTTTCTTTAAAACCTGGCCGAGGCGATGAATAGCTTCAGGTTGCCTTTTCCAAATGGCATTCATTACAGTCTGCCATATGTCCTTATATGGACCCCACAAGCTGGCAGCTAAAAGAAATAAAACATTGTATTTTGAATGGCGAAAGAAAGAAAAAAAAAATTACACACTATTTCCAATAAGCAGACTTTTTAAATTTACTGTTAGTTTCAGCTTGACAATATAGACTGTTATGTCCATCAAACAAAGTATATTTTCCTTTCTTAAGGCACAAAAAATTTACAACAGTGGTCCAGTATAAAACCTAATTGCCTTTAGGTAGCTACAGAAGCAGAAAAGATGATATATGCAGCTATGTTCTGGGGCTGAAAGTCATCTTATAAAGATATTTGATACAAGCTCTGTAATCTTTCAATCTTATACGCCTATGAGATTCCACCACTTGGATAAGATTAAAGGATAACTAAGACCTGCAGGGCAGACCTTGAATCTGAATGTAACTTGGCAAGACTGGCTTCATGCTTTCTACTTCTGACAGAAAAATCCAAAACAGAGAAATACCTAATATATGAGGGACTGAAAATGAACAGCAGCACTATCAGAATTTGTCACATCATTGCATCAGTCTGTAGAACAAAATAAATTAGAAACCAAAACCCTAAGATTAAAGGCAATATCACATAAGTAAAAAATAATGAACCTAAGGACACTTTCTTCCACATCTACTCATCTTTGTCATTTCAATTTAAAAAAAAAAAAAAAACAAACATGTAGTTTTGATCCCTAAGACACATCTGCTGCTAACATTCTGTAACAAGAACTTTACATAAAGATATGAATTTCCTGTAGCAGAATATAAATCATTACCTGACTATGCTTAGAAGAGACTAGATTATTTCTGGAAGCTAGCAAGCACAAATATATTAATTAAGAGAAGTCTGCCCTACTCTAGGAATACAGTCTCCTCTTCCTCAACACTGAAAGAATTTCCTTTGCATACAGAATCATAGAATCAGTTCAGCTGCAAAAGACCTTTAAGATCATCAAGTCTAACCTCTACCCCAGGACAGCCAGTATTTCAAAACTGAATTTAGTACAACAACTGGAATATGTATAATTCAGAACCCAAAGTCTGTAGTATGAAGACTGCACTAGAAATTTCCTTATGATCAGGTCTCCTGAAAACAGTATACCAAACTACTCTTCAGGCTTCAGCCAGAATCATTCTCTAAAACTGAAAATCTTACAGTTGGAAAATTATTCCTACCATCTAGTATTAACATTCTATTAATATATAAATACCAAAACTAAAGACCAACATTAAACAGAAGTACCAAAATGTTTTCCTTGCTAGATTTCATTTACATCTGTGAAAGTTTCAGAGTGTACACACAAGTCACTGCAAGCTATGACAGAACAACCACTGCACGACTGCAGGTAGCTTTCTGTGATTCTGAACATTTACTGAGAGAGTCCCTGACCCAAAGATATTATAAGCTAGAAGGTTTTTTTGTGTGCTACAACTTTGCTAGCAGAAAGCTACTTTAAGAGCTGCTGCTCTCCTTCATTCAGATCCATTTGTTCCCAAACCGTACCCACACCTGCTCCATTAACTCTAACGGATAGCATTGTAAATCGTGTTAGTCAAATGATCCAAATCAAAGAAGGGAGATAAAAGAGAGGAAGAAACATCTTCCAGAGTTCTTCCAATCTTGCTTTTAAAAATCAGAGTATTTCATTAACACAGATCACAAAGTGTACCTGGCAATCATAAAAAAATAGTGAAAGAGCAATACCTTAAACATAGAGAGAAAGAACAATTGAGTAGTGAATGGCAGAGGCCTCTTGTCGTGGTTTAAGGCCCTCACACAGTCTTGCTCACTCACTCCCTCCTCTTTCTTCCCCCAGTTCAGGGGGGATGGGAAGGAGAACCAAAAAATGCAATTCCCACAGGTTGAGATAAGAAAAGTTTAGTAACTAAGGTATAACACAAATCACTACTGCTACCACCACTAATAATAATGACAAGACAAATACAAGGAAAGAGAACATAACTGCTCAACACCCGATACCAAGCCTGATCACGCATGCACCCCCACCCTTCCAGGTCTCTGCTCTCCATTTTTTCATCCTGGGCATGACGTGCTGTGGTATGGAATAACTCTTTGGTCAGTTTGGGTCAGGTGTCCTGTCTCTGCTTCCTCTCAGCTTTCCCTCCTCCTTGGCAAAACATGAGACTCAGAAAGTCCTTGGTCAGACCAAAACACAACCAAGCAGTAACTGAAAACACTGGTATTATCAGCGCAGTTCCCAGGCCCAAAATCAAAAACACAGCTCTGCAGCAGCTACTACAAAGGAGAACAATGTCTGCTACTGCTGAACCCAGGACATCTCTGAAACCAGCTTTGTTTCTGAAGAAATGATAAAATAGAACTAAGCCTTGCAGAGTACACTATATACAAAAAAATACTAACATTTCATCTAAAACTGGTTAAACTTCCCTCACCCCCTGCCTCCTTCTTCTTAATGTACAAGTTAACATTGAGCTATAAAATCAAGCACAGAGGCAACATTTTAACTCTCATACTTGTTTTGACCAGGCCTAACCCTTAAGGTAAACCTGACTAGATGCATCCAACCCAAACACATCCACACCTCATCTTGACCAGGCTGCTCACATTAAGAGAGCAAGCAAGAGGTAGCTACTCTGACGTGAAGATGCCCCTCTTTTCATACGACCAATACACCACCTCAAAGTAATGAAATATGCTATACAAATATCCTGAATAATAAGGTAGCATTAAGTCAAATCAAAATGTAGTGAGCATGGAGACAAGACCATGTCTCAGAGCAAGAGCACTGATTTCAGTCAATTTTACCACTACCTAAGGTGTCTCGGAAGCAGCACACCAACTGTCAGTTTTATTCTGCTGCAAAGGAAGAAACCACACAAAACAAGAACAAAACCAAAACAAACCCTCTCATCCAAACTCAACTTTAACAAAAACTATCCCCATTTACAGCACAATTAGCAGTGCCAATAGAGCTGCATTTGAGTGGACAGCCTGTAAAAAAGGGCAAATCTTTTCTCTTTTTTTAAGCACCAGAGTCTTCTAATCATACGGTATTACCGCTGCCTAGACAAACTGACTAAAAATAGCTACTATGGGATGAATAATTTCATGCTCTGGACTGCAACTGGCTGTCTCACATAACTTCAGAGTCCAGAAATTCACTTCCAATCAAAACTGTCTTTTCACTCTTATTAGATTACTGAGTCCCATAAACAAAAGCAGCAATCCACAGTGCCTGCCAAAAGCTGTTCAAGTATTTTAGTGGCCTATTTGTTTGCTCTTGTCCCTACAACCCACTTGCTTTGCACCAGCCCAAATACTGTAAGGCATTAAGACATTACCATCAGGGACAGCAAGGAAGGACAGGTTGGGTTGCCTCTTTTGGCAACAACAGCAGTTAACATGATTAAAGTTTTTGCCAAGTTATAGACTTAACCACGCTATGTCTGTCCCCACAAATAATACACTATAAACTAAGGCAAAATCTTCCTAGTTCTAGCGCACATCTGCTTTAAATTTTATCTTTCATGCATAAAACTCCTTCTTCCATTATTTTTTAATTATAAGGCTATAGAATCTCTTGCCATGTAATTTTCAAAATAAAGTGTATTCTCCTTTGAACTACTTCAATCTTCACTTTAACAAAGTCACATTTCAAATGAAGAGCCTTTGCTTCACCACTATTCTGTTGCTTCATCCCTATTCTGTGAGGGGATATGGAAGTAACTCATCTATTGAGATCAAAATATACTATCTGCAAAATTTACTCCTTGCTTAACACAGGAATGGAGCTTTTCATTTTATTAACTAGTCAGTATGACATACACCACATGTCATGGTTTAAGCCCAGCCAGTAACTCAGAACCATGCAGCTGCTTGCTCACTCCCCCTGGCCCTTATAAACAAGTGATTGTTTATACATCTCCAAGAGTCCTTTACTCCAGTACTGTGTCCAGTTTTCAGCTCCTCAGAGCAAGACACTGAATTAGGGAGCCAGAGAACAGGATTAATGAGAAGAGGCTGGAAAAAAAAAAAAAAAAACAACCAACACCTTTTTCAGTCTTACAAAAACAAGGCTAAAGAGAAATGGGAGCTTTATTATCTTCAACTGCTGAATGGCAGTATACAAAGGGAAGAGACAAGAGGTAACCCCCCAGAAGAAGATGAGCAACAACTGACAAAAACTGCAAAACCAAAGCTTCCAATCACAGGGATAAAAAAAAAAAAAAAAGACAAAACACTACTATAAGGCTAGTCACACATTGGAATAGAGGCCCAGAAAGGCCACTGGGAGGATCTTCATCTCTATGAGTGTTCAAAACTAGCTTTGATAAGGACCTGAGCCACCTGATTGAGCTGACCTTGCTTTAAGGGGGCGGAAAAGGCAGAGTGTTGGGCCAGCTTATCTTCTAGGTTATCCTCTGATTATCCAGTAATTTCCTTTTATATTAGATTTATTTCCCTAATTATGCCAGGTAGATGCTGCCTTAGAAACAAAAACTGCTCCTTGTGATGGACTCTGAAAGGACCATAGGTGATTCTGATCCTAATCCTGAGCAACACTCAATGCAAGAAAAAACAGCCCAACACTTCCAGACTCCTTGTGGTAGCACTGAGCAACATGCAGGGTGCACTTCTTGTTTTAACCTTTACTGCACGCAGCATTAAGGGATGAGGACAATACAGCAGCGATGCTTAATCGCACACACAATGAGCTACCACAGTCCTCTCGAACCACAGCGGCCTTTGCTCCTCCATGTCACAACCTTCATTGGCTCCCGGCCGGGACCAGCCAGGAACGGCGCAGCTCCTTCTCGGAGCTTCATCACCAGGCTGCCTTGTGCTGCCTGAGCTCCGCGGGTACCGCCTCACGGAAGCCGCTCTCCTCGCCGCCTGCCAGCATCACCGCGGCGCCGACAGCCTGCCGTATTGCCGGCCGCTCGGCCCACACCGCCGCCTCACGCCGGCCTTCCCCTTGCCGCCACCGCCCTCAGCCCCGCGGGCTTTGAGAAGAGGCGCGGCGCCGACGCCCCTCGATCGGCTGGCAGGGAAGACGGAGAGTGGCCCCTCCACGAAGGACAGGGAAAAGCTACGACCCCCGGTTCGCGTTTCTCTTACCCGAATTTACCGCCAACGGCGCCGCCATCTTGGCGAAAGGGAGGGACGGCGCGGCGCCGCCGCCTGAGGAAGGCCCGACACAGCGCGGGCTGTCCCCAGCGGCGCCTCCCGAGGAGCGGAAAGTGTCCCGCCCGCTCCTCCCGCCACGGACGACGGAGACGAAATCCAACAACTTTCCTTTTCCAACCCTGAGACAGACCAACAGGCGAACGTTAAAGCAGCCGCCAGTTCCGCGCCGGCGCTGCCACAGCGGCAGGGCGGCGGGGCCCTGCAGCGCGGGCTGACGGGGGTTGTAGTCGCAGAGGAGTGTGGAGCTCCGGTTGCGGATAGGATTGGTCGGCTGTTGGTGGTGTCAGTCACAGGTTTGGAGTTCTTCGTGCCAGTCTGCTTCGTGTTTGCGCTCAACTCTCTCGAGGCTGCAGCGGGAAAGGGAGAGCAGCGGGATTCTGCATTCCCTGCTCGCTACTTTTATATAAAAGCGCATCAGTTCTGTGCCGTTCGGTTTCTCTTTTCCTCCTTTTTCCAGATCACGCTGAAGGGGGTCTTTGCTTTCAAACCCTGTCCTAAAACCCGTATTCATTGAATAAGGCAAAATGCCTGAAGGCAGGTGCTGCACCGGGAGATAAACTTATTAAAAATTTTCAGTTTGTATGGTTGCAGACAGAAGTCTTCAAAAAACCAAAATCAGCGATTTGTAAATTTTTCAATTAAAAAAAAAAAGTGCCCAGAATGACGACAAGCAAGCAGAAGGGATGTTTGTACATGCACATGTATAGAGCTAAGGAACAAACGCTTGTATCTGAGAAGTACCCCATATCTGAAGCCAATTTACCACCCTGTGTCCCTATAGTAATCAGGTCTCCACCAGAAATTCCCTTCTGTATTATCTTTAAGATAAAAGATTCCACTAAAAGTATGTATTCATTTTTACTGCCCATGGTTTCCCTCTTGAACTTTATTAAAACAATATTTCATGGTTGCAAAACCATGTCCAATGAACTAGACCCATGGGAAATTGGCACTATCTTTGCTTCCCCAGATGTTCCCTATAATGGGGTGGCAGAGGGGACAATATAAAGAGAGCAGTAGACCTGGGGTTAGAGCGAATTAGCAAAGCGGCTATAAGGAATGAAAAAAGAGTCAAACCAGAGAAACAGTTTCACAAGGATTAGCCAGAAGAGAAAGAGGAGAGAGAAAAAGAAATTAAAAAGGAGGAGGGAGGGAAGAGTTTGTCCTGACAAGAACAACCTCTGTCAGAGTTCCATAGATTAATCCATTCTTATTAGTTTAGCTGAATTTGGTTAGTGAAAGGGACACTGTTTCTTTGAGATTGCTCTTTTCCTGGTCTTAGCCATGAACTAGAACAGAGCTATTCTATGATTCTATTGCAGTGAGAATGATAGACTGTAAATTATTCATTTTATTCTAGGAAAGGAAGAATGCCAGGCAAGAGGTGAAAACAGAAAATAAGTGTAGTTATTCCACAAGCAGCTGAACTGAAGCAGCCTCAGCACCTGTATACAGTGTTCCTGTATCTTCTCCCAGATATCCATTACTGTAAAGCCAGAGCTCTGCTTCCAGACTGCCCATATGCCACCCCACAACCACGAAAGGCAGGTATCATGATAAATTTGGAGACACACATGCTGGTAATCTGGCCACAGCAAACATACAGGATAGCTCGAGGTTTTGCTTCAGCCTTTCCATCCACAGGGATCATAATTTTGATCTTTTTCCTTTATATATGCTCTGAATTTCACAAAGTTTGTGAGGACTTAAATTTTTGAGCCCTTTAACACATGAACAGATTAGATTGAAATTGGTGCAGGAATTGGTTCAGGAATTCAAAAGTTACTGAAAAATTTTGGTGGACAGAGTGTGATTTCCTAAGCCTTGTTTCCTTAAGAAATAAAGCCTTATTTAAAAAATAAATTAAAAAAAAAAAGAGTGAGAAATAAACTAATCAGTTTTGGGTCTATTTTTTTTTTTAAAAAAAAGCCTTTCCCAGTGTTGTGGTTTAAGTCTCTCACGCAGCTCATTCACTCACTCACTCACTCCCTCCTCTTTCTTCCCGCAGTCCAGGGGCGTGGGAAGGAGAATCAAAGGAATGCAATGTCCACAGGTTGAGATAAGAAACAGTTTAGTAACTAAAGTATAACACAAATCACTACTGCTACCACCACTAATAATAATGACAAGACAAATACAAGGAAAGAGAACATAACTGCTCAACACCCGATACCAAGCCTGATCACACAGTGCACCCCCACCCTTCCAGGTCTCTGCTCTCTATTTTTTCATCCTGGGCATGACGTGCTGTGGTATGGAATACCTCTGGTCAGTTTGGGTCAGGTGTCCTGTCTCTTCTTCCCCCCGGCCTCCCCTCCTCCCTGGCAGAACATGAGGCTTAGACAGTCCCTGGTCAGACCAAAACATAACCAAGCAGTAACAGAAAACACTGGTGTTATCAGCGCAGTTCTCAGGCCCAAAATCAAAAACACAGCTCTGCATCACCTACAACAAAGGAGAAAAATGTCTGCTGCTGCTGAGCCCATGACTAAAGGCTGTCATACTTCTTTTGGCATTCAGATGCAGCCAGATTAAACACACTTTTTTTTTCAATCTCTGTTGGAGGAAAAAATATTTTCAAGCCACTGCAGATTTAATGTTTTAAATTTCCAGATAATTCATTCCTCTCCTTGCCAATTGGCCAATGGTGGTTTTCCTTCACATGGCAACATGAAGGAAAAACACCATCTTGAAAAGAGTGGATGGCATGGGGTCATTGGGCAGCTGAACTTCAGAAGAAAAATACCACATTTAGCTCCAGCTGCACAGCATTATACTGTTTCTCTGTTGGCAGTGTAGTATTTTAATACAAAATTGTGACAGTACAACTCCTAGTATGTGGATTAAGTAAGAGAGGTGTCTAGGTATGCCATGCCATACATTCTGCGCATATTTATATTGGCATAACTGCAACCATCCGTGCTTTGATGAGTAGGCAAGTCCATGAATAGTAATTCTTCACTTATTCTCAGTTTATTTGCTGTCCTTTAATTTAGGATCTTTCTGTTTACCTGGGATTGCTGTTTGATTTGGTAGACTATTTTTGCTAAGTCACTACAGGGAAAGAATACCTTATTCCCCTTCCTAACAGCTCTTAGCAAGTTCTCCAGTACAGCTGGGTTCAATTGAGGAACACCAGCTTCTTTCATCCTTAATTACCGGATAGAAATCTCTGAAATATCAAAGGTAGGCTGACAGTAAATACATGGGATGGATATTAATTCCTCTGGATTCCAGGGAAAGGAGGTCCCAGATCGCCTATGGGGTAGTGAATTCTGCTAATGCATTGAGAGACCTTCATTTAAGAGATGTTTTATACAGGCGGAAATAGCTATGAGTAGTAATTAAAATGAGCTGCACAATGGGAACCTGCTCTTTAATTGCAACCTGTAGGTGGTTTGTGATGTACAATGTTACATCTATATACTACTAAATTCAGTCACTGTGGTTCATAGCCAAATCACACATGAAGATACGAAGATAATGCTGATATAATTAATTTTTCTTTACATTTTATTGTGATCAGAAGAACAATTATTAGCAAAAAAAGAAGTGTTATTTAGATGACAGAGAGGCCATGCTTAATTTCCTACCTTTAATCTTGAGTGTCATTGTGATCACATCCTGCATAATGGAGTAAAATGAAAATTAAAAGGCTTTTCTTCATTGCAGCTGAAAAAGATGCCTTCTAGAAGTGCATTTATATAAATAGACCAGTATTTACATTATGAAATATGCCTCTTTTCCTAAAAGTCTAAAACATTTTTGGCTACTCGTTAAACCATAAAATTTCCTTGAGCTCTTATTTTGACTGACACTAGGTTTGTACATTTCAACTCACTGGACTGTAAAAATGGGTATAACATTTCACAGTAGGCCTAGAATGCCGATCGACTGGATCTTTAGCCTGGCCCCATCTGAACAGAGAAAAAGAACGTGTTTTTGGGTTACATTAAATTGGCAGAGTAAAAATCCCTGAATTCTCTCACCATACTGGCTAATTTTCCTGAAAACTTCTTAGCTAGCTATGATCCTGCCCTTGTAGGAAAAAATGTGTTTTATACATTGAGATAGTTAGCTTGGCATCAAATATTAGAAGAAAGTCTAAGATCTTTCCCTGCAGCAGTTCTCAACAAAATAACTTTGTAATTTTGTCTTCTATCCTACATATTTGTACTGTCACCATGGTATCTAAGCTCATCGGAGAAACTGTATGAAGCAAGTGGTTAATCTAGTCCAAGGCAACAAAGAGCTAAACATTCTCAAAGTTATATGAATACTTTCTTCAGGGTCCGGGGGCAGGAGGAGAGGACATGAACATGGGCTAGTGTTGCCTTTCCTGTATAGGTGAGCACAATTATTGATTGTAAGCATCTCACCAGCAATGGATGACTTGATAAAACAGTATCACTACTTTTCCTGATTGACAACTGAGTCTTTAGGATTCCTGTTCAGGCTTCAGAAGTAAAATGAAAATAGTGTTCTTGGCCATGTGATGTGTTGTTGATTATTTTTTTTTCCAATTCCTGCTTTGTGACTCTCTTTACTATCTGTCTTGTTATTATTTTTTCTCTATCCTAGAATAAATAATAGCTTTTCTTTTTTTTTGGTCAGAATTTCTCCATTCAACTTCTGAATGGGATGAGGCCATGACTAGCCTGGGAGATAATCTGATTATTGTAGCTGCTGCTAATTGACAAGAGGTGGAGAAACATACAACAGGGGAAATGATGGGAAGACAAAGTAGGAGCAAAGTGGAGATACTTGATACAATAAGTAGAAGTGTTAGCACATAAACTGCCTTATTGATACTGATTCTGTTCAGTGATTTCCATATCAGATTTATGGATGGTTGGTTTTGCTATTTGCCAGTCCCACAAATTCAGGCTTTGTCCTGAAATTCATGCTGAGCTACTTCTGAAGCATGTCAAATATATTCTGAAGACTGAATTATACACTTACTGTATCCTTTTGGGTTCCCATCAGAGAATGGATGTGTTTGAATAACTGTAAAGCTACAGAAATGTAATGAGGTCATTTGGGCAACACTGAAGGTATATAAAGTTGCATACAGTAAAAAAATGTGTGCTAATCATGTAAAGCACAGGCTTTCTATAAGTGGGTATAAAACAGGAAATAGGAGAGGAAGTATCTTGACAGTCAATCAGAGCCAAATTGGAAGAAATCATTATTTTTACAAAATGACTGAATTTGATATGGGAACCAGTGACATGCAGGGGAAAAGGGCATGTCACAATGCCATCTCTACTGCAATGTAAAACTGTTTCACAAATTATACTACCATTCTGTTGATTATCTTCCCAGCACTGTCCACTTCTTTGGAGTTCTCTGTGTTCAAGATAAGAAGCTCCTGTACATCAGAGATGTGTGCAGAATTTCTCTAGCCTTATGCTCTTATTTGAAGAGATATCTTATTTGAAGGAAAGCCCTGTTTGAATAGGTAGCATAAGAAAGCATTTGCTTTCTGCTCCATTTTTGTTTTGTTGTTTCCTGAGGGTTGGGGAGAATTATCTTCAAGAGCAAGAACCTGAAGACTATGGACTGAACAAATCCAGTTTCTGGAATAGGCAACTGTATTAATTGGCTCTGCTGTCAAAATATTTCAGTGGAAGTCACATGTCTATTAAAGTTTCCTCCTGCTTTATTTGGTTATGACTGTGTGTCATGGGTTCAGCAGCAGCAGTCATTTTTTTTTTCTTTAAGCAGTAGCTGGTGTAGCACTGTGTTTTGGAT
>JASSUY010035354.1:0-22409 GCA_032466535.1 Forpus xanthops
GGATGGGGCAGCCACAGCTTCTCTGGGCACCCTGTGCCAGCGCCTCAGCACCCTCACAGGGAAGAGCTTCTGCCTCATGTCTCATCTCCATCTCCTCTCTGTCAGCATCCTTTCTCCCTCCCCATTCAAAAGGCTGAACACCTCATACAGCCCCCACTCTGCAGCAGGGATTCACATACAATGGGATAATTAGCATCAGGGATGCACTTCTTGCTGCATCCAGGAAATCCTGCCTATTTCTGGCCTCTGAATAAGTGTCATCTGTGGATGCTTGAGAGAGGCTACTGCCATTTGCAGCACCTCACAGGTCTGACAGGTCCATCTTTGGGGAATACATCCCATGGCATCTCATCACCCTATGCTACCTCATCACCCCACGGCATCTCTTCACCCTATGGTGCCTGATTACCCTGTATCATCTCATCTTGACTGCACCACGTGCACCTCCTGGGTGCTGCAATCACGCACTGAGCAGCGCTCCAATCCCCGCTTCCCATTGTAACTCAGTCAAAACCCTGCTTGGAGTCACCTCGCCGATGAGGATTTCGAAGACAGCATCACACAGAATTCAATCTCAGTGCTTTTAAGATGTAAACCACTGAATTTAGCCGCTAATGTCAATTCCCAGCAGAAGAGGATGGGTATATTTATGAATACTCTTTAAGCAAACGCTGTGAGGCAGGAAACACATCAGTCCTCATGGAAAGCTCCCTGCTTTGCTGCTGCAGGCATCTAAAGACAAAGTTTCACCGTGGCTTTTTGCCTTTTGTGCTCTGCTACCCACACATCCCTCTTGAATCTCCTCTTAGGAACAGCTTCCCGGCCTCTCTGCCTCAGTCACGCGGGTGTCACCGTGACCTGCAGCATCCCCATCCTTCACCAGACACTCCACTGACTCGTCGGTAAATAAAAGGCAGGGGATCAACTTGACTGGTCTCCTTGGCTGCTCTCTCCAAAGTGGTAAAAGGCTGACACAGAAAACACCCTGGATTTCTGGGAGGTTTGCACTGAGAGAGCATTGTTCTTCCCCAGCTAAAGCCAGGAAAGAATTTACAGCCGGGCAGCACAGCGAGATTGTTCTGCCTGCTCTTTCCTGGGACAGAAACCCAGTTTGAAACAGATTGCTAGCAGCTAAATGCAAGTTCCTTAGCAGCTTCCAGGGTGAAAATATTCCCTCTCCACATCTCCTTTTATGTCCACGACACATTATTCCGGTGGAGGGCTCTCTTGCTAAGAAAAGCTGTGATAACTCACAGCCTTGGTCTCCAAAGTGGCTCAGGTATGGGAGCCAGCTCCCCTGCGA
Organism: Forpus xanthops; assembly: GCA_032466535.1. Lineage (NCBI taxonomy): Eukaryota > Metazoa > Chordata > Aves > Psittaciformes > Psittacidae > Forpus > Forpus xanthops. Next base: position 1,304 of record JASSUY010035354.1, read on the forward strand.
AGCATCCCTTGGTCCTACTCCCCAGCTGTGATGTCCTTCATCCCTCCATCTGTCCCCTCCAGGCTCGGCTCTCAGTCAGTGAATGCATAGAGCAGGCTGCGAGGATGCTTCGATTTGCAAAGCCTCTCCAGCAGCTTCAGAAGCAATGATGTCTTCTAAGTCCCCAGCCCACTCCTGGCTGCTTCTGGGGCCTTCCATGCTGAGCTGCCTTTGTCCCACACACCGCACGCAGCCAGACAGGAGGTTCACACCAAAATCCACCTCTCCTCCCTGCCTTTCACTGAACCAAAACACAAAACAGATGGAAGTATCCAACGCTGGCAGCGGGAAGCATGTGGGCTGCACTTGCAGCAGCCCTCCTGGAGCTGCAGAGCGTATTCCCTCCTGCTCCGGGGTCCCAGGGCAAAAACAGCCTTCCCCAAAAGGGTTACTGATGGGGGTGGATCTTGCCATTCCCCCCTGCCAACCATTCAGCAGCATGGAGGTGGATGAGACAAGAGGGAAGGAAGGGAAAGCAGTAGAGGAGAGCAGATTGAGCAGTTTAGGGTAGTCCAGGAGGAACAATTTCCTCCTCCACGCAGGATCTGCATGATACACAGCGAATGAGGCACTGGGTTGCAGACTCAATAGCAGGGGGACGGACACTGAGCTGCTTTTAATGGAGCTCCATCCATCCCACACACTCCCTGCGGAAGAAATAGCTCGTGACCACGGAATTAAGACTGTGCCCTAAGGAATGCACACTGCTGATGGGTGTAAGCTGCTCAGGTGGCCTTAATACTGGCATGTCTTACACCCTCAGTGCCTGACTTTGTAACCTCCATCATGGATTTTGAGGTGTTGTTTTACTACATGTATGAGGTTACCTTCTTTTACCACGGCTTCCTCTTTTCACCATCTTTTTAGGGTACATAATAGCCTGACGCTTCCACATCCGTCCCTGAGAGCGCATCAGCGTCCCTAAACATCCCTGGACCAGCATGAGACATCCAGCACAGCCATGGGGTTGTTATAGGCTTGATGCCTCCGGCGCCTTCCTCCCCCATGGATGCTCAGAGGTCTCTCCTGTGCACAGATTAGTGCCCCATAACCTCTATACCACATGAATGCTCTACAGCAGCAGGAAGAGAAGGAGCAGAGAGAGCCTGCAGTGGGGCCAGGGGCTGATGGGATGGTTGTGGAGTAACACTCAGACTGATTGCCTTGTCTACACCGGGCCTAGGGAGATGAATGGAGATGGAGAAGCATCCGGAAGCCTGAGAGCTCTGCCTCTTTTTACTTTTGCTTTCAAAGCCATAACCCTCCCATCACTGTCAAGGCCTGGGAACTTTAAAATCACTGTAGTAAGCACAGGAGGGATGGGGAAAGGAAAGGAGTTATCCGATGGGAATGTGGCTCTTGGGTGGGAATGTAGGATCCCCCTTGCCAAGAGGAGCCCCAGGATTCACCAAGAAGGGTCACTGGGGCAGGCAGGAGTTGCCACAAGACATTGAGAGAGGGAGAAGAAGCAACAGGAACCACCTTAAGGGAGGGAAGCCTCCAGCACAACAGTTAGAATGACTTAAATGCTTTCCCAATATCGCTCCTCCACGTAAGCACTGCTGTAATTGCCCTTGGGATGTTGCACAACGAGAGGGAGGGGTGGTGCTGGCAGGGAGGGAAATGTCCCCACTGCTGCACCAAAAGCCATGTGAACCTCTGCTGTCATCGAGGGGAGACACCTGGTGCTGCTGCAGGGACATCTCTGCCACCCTGCTGCTGGATTGAGCCCTCAAGGGGCCATTCCTCAGCCGAGCTGGAGGGCTCCCCAGAGGACTCGATCCTGATGGATGCCTCTGAGACACAGCATGCTGCCTCGGGGAGCAAGAGCAAAAGGAGAGGAGGAACAGAGCCCACAGTGCCCTGGGTGGCAAGAAAACAGAGGGCAAAAGAAAAGGAGAGAGATACAAGGGCTTCATTCAAGCGCTCTGTCGCTCTCTGGAAGTCTCACGCAGAGCAGCTGGTCTTGAAGACAGTTGCAAGCATGACAAGCAAGCACAGAGGCACATTTCTGGGTGCTTTATTAGTGGCACTCAGACAGAGGCATCCACTCGACCCCCGTGTGAAGGGAAACGGCTGACTCATTCCTCCAGAGATGCTCAAGAGCAGGACACGGTGCTCTGGAGCTTTGGAAGCCAAATCACCAGGCCTGGACACCCCGCACGTACACACGCACCAGCTAATCTATGGATGCGCTGAGTCCCTGGGTACAGCATCCGCAGCCTTTGCTTCCAAAAGCAGCCGAGTCAAAAGGGAAACCTCTGAGAGATGCAGTCTCGAGGTTAAAAACATCCGTGGGCCACCAGCCATTAAATAGGATGCTATGCTGGTTTGCTGCTATCGGGTCTTCCGCCAGGTTCATCACTGTGCCGGCTGGGTACTATCCAGCAATGCATTAAGTGATGTGACTATTTCTGTTCTCATCACATGTTTGCTCTCATCCTCTCCAGGGTGTGTGTTTGGGGGAAAAAAAAAACACACATTCATTATGGTGTGTTTTGGTAAGGCTTTTCCTTTTCCCCTGCTGCTGGGCTGCCAGCAGAGGAGAAGGGGGATTTTATCCTCCTAACATCCACGTACTCAGGTATTTCTGTTAGAGGAGGCAAAGTCAAAGAAATGCTAATCAAATATCCAAGAGTGCACAGTGCTGACATCTGCACCTCGCTACTATATGGCCTTTCATTAGCATTACCTAAATGTACGACTATACAAAGAGCAGATTTCCTTAGCAACAGGGCTGCCTGTTCATATTTCCTCCCCACTACCCCCTGCCCTTAGAAGAAAAATGACTTCAGCTCTTTTGCAAGCACGATGCTCGCAGCCGCTCCGCGATGCAGCAGTGCTATATACAGCACTGCCAGCCTTACTATATGCTGCATCTGGGATGCCTTCTTCTCTACGCGAGGATCCACGAGCCATAAAGCAACCTCTTGACTTAGCTCTTCTGTACAGCCACAATAAAACTCCTCTCTTTTTCCTTATGGAGCATATGCAAAACAGCAGAGGAAGGGGGGGGGGATCATCTCCTCCAGATGACTTACAGCTCCCATCGCCGAGGGAGGATGTCCATCACGCCTGGCAGCGCAGCATCGCTGGCTGCCCTCCTTGCCCACACTTGAAGCCACCTTCGCCTCGGGCAGGGAGCTGCCAGCCTTCCCTCTGCCCGGATCTGGGCCAGGAAGCCTGAACACTTCATCCTCTGCGCTCTCCCCCAGTGCCACAGCCTGGTGCGCTGGGCTATTTTAAGAGCTCGTCTGGTAGACTGGCACACACACACACACACCGCGCTGCCGGGAACTCCCTGCTTCTGTTTCAGACAAGACTGGAGGCTGGGAGCCTGCTGGGACTCACCCTTGTGATTCCCAAGGTCTGACCCTCCTCTTGCTGGGACTGGCGCAAGGCTGCTGAGTCAAACGGGATTAGTCCCAATTAGCACCGGTGAAACGGGAGGAGAACCATGCCCTCCATGGCATCTCAACCCCTCTGCGTGACCATGACGCCTCCCCTCCACACTCCAGCTATGCCCCTGCTTTTCATCTCCCAGTGTCGCCATTCCCTGCCTTTTCCCCACGGATACGCTCTCCCTTTGCCATTCTGATAGGGTCTTTGATTGCACGATCGCGTAACTGTAATGAGACAAATATTTATTTTGCAGATATGGGTTAATCAGACCGAAGGTATAGAAATATTTCATGCGCTAATCAGAGTACCTTCAGCAATCAGGATAGTAAATAACCCAGGTAAATTAACATAGGAGAGTTCCCTTATCAGGTTTTAGTCGAAGATATATGTGCGTTAAGGACCAATTTGCTCTCCCCCCTCACATTTGGGCTGAAGCCCAGAGATGAGGTTCAACCCAAGGTCCCCTCCCATCAGCTTTCACAGGGGCTGTGAGGGCTTTGCTCCCGGCAGGATCAGACACTGGGATGAATATTCAGCAGTGCCTTTGTTTTCTAGGCTCTGCACCTTTAAATTTCCAAGGGCTCTGCTGTTTGCAGCTCAGACGGCCTCTTTGCATTCAGTTCGCTTCGAGCTGACACACAAGACACGATGGAGCAAGGTTGTGTCTCCTGCTCCGAGCCCTTCACGCCGCTCTGGCAGCGTTCAGGGGCCATATTCAGAACCATGAGTAATTAGTGAATGCCTCCTGCCCCTGCACAGCCCTGTACACGGCTCCTCATGTCAGGTTGGCATGGGCTGGTTGGCCATACGTGGTGCCAAGAGTGGAAGTGAAGCAGTGGCTATAGGGATGCTCAGCTTCCGTGTGGGTCCAGAGGGGTTGAGAGCAACAGGAGCCAAGTGGGAGCCCAGTGGACCATGGCAGGATGCTCACCAAAGCTCCCGCATGTTAGCGGTCCTAGGAGATAGCTCAGCCTCAGTGCCCCTTGCTCAACCCAAAAGTGCCCTTACAACTGCGTTTTCCTGGCTTTGCTCCCACAGAGGCAACCCGGAGGACCTGGACATTCTGCCCTTGCCTCTGTGGTGCTTTGGGATCCTGGAGAACACAAAAGCACCGGAGGAAAGGCAGGCGGTAGAGTAACGATGGTGACAAATTTAATTAGAGCAGGAAGCTCTGGAGTGGATTTCAAATGGCAACGCGGCATTTTGTGTGAAAGCACTGCCTCTGCTCCCCCCCTTTCCATCCCCACCCCGCGGGATGCATCCCTCTAATTTTCCCACATGTCGTCCCCTTCATCCCTCTTCCTCCCCCCCTTCCTTGGACCAACACATTCCCGTGGTCTGGAAAATGCAACCGTAGAGCAATTCAATCATCCAGCGGCCAGATGTGCAACAGTATATCCAACATGTCATTCAAAGGAGCCCTTCAGTGGAGCCGAGGCATGCTATCCTGCAATCTTAACTCATACATCCTGGGGCCCTGGAGCGGTTGATGGATGTATACAATTCCCTTTCCTACAGCTGTGGTCCCTTTGAGAAGGGGGCATCCAGCCTCAACAATAGCCCCGCTGTTGCTTTCAAGACAGAACCTCTTCAGACAAACCGGGCTTAATCCTGACCCTGCTTACGCTCGCATGGAGCCTGTTGAGGTTGGTGGGGTTTAGGAGCCAAGGGCTGGGAATAGGATCCAGCCCTGTCTGCTGCTTCACCTTGTGCTACAGCCACTGAGAAACCTTGGTAACTGCTTGGAATATAAGCACCTTGGGGAGAAAAAGGCAAGCGGAGAGGAGCAGGTAATAAGATTTCTAACTGGTGCTGGTAGAAAGAAGGAAGTAATATAACAGTTTAATTAATCTATGCCTATTAGCGTTATTAAAGAAAACAGGGAGCTATTGGAGATTTACCTCGGAGAATATCATCAAACGGGGACCTTCTGCAGGGAATTTGATGTCTCTGTGCCCAATTTATAACCAGCACGGAGGTGTGGTGTTAGTGACAGCCAGCGCTGAAATGTCACAGTGCTTAGAAGTCATTAGCTGGGGACACAGGGAGAGAGAAAGGGAGGATGGAGGAGGGGACAAGGGAGAAATGGGGAAGGAAGGAAAAGGAATTAATTGAATTAAAAATATCTTTTGGAGCCTGCCTCTTGATTTGTGTGGTTTTGGGGCTTGGCGGAGCTGCTGAGGACAGGGTGGAAGGAAAACCAAGGTTGCTGAGGCTTTTTGAAGCTGATGAGAGGGGGAAGAAAACCACATAAGCACACTTTTCATGTTCAGGAAGATAAATCCCCATTTTCTCAGTCTCAAGACAATCCAGTTATTTACTGACAGTTTTACTGTGAAATAAAAAGGGCTTTAAGCTTCTTTCTACGTGATGTCTCCATAGCCTGAATATTATTAGATCCCAGGCTGGTGCAGCTGGAGTTTTGGTTAATAAATTTAACGTCATTAGACAGAAAAGCCTTCGACTGAATGTTGCAATGCTTTTTTCTCCCCTTGCCGTTGCAGTCAGACTGTCTGTAGGTGGTAAGAATCAAAAGAAAGGAAGTACGCTTGGCAAATAGGGGAGTGCTATAAAAAGGGTTTGCTCAGGCTCGAGGGTGTTTCACCCACAGACAAAGCAAGGCTGAGCACCCCTCTTCCCATGGAGGATGCACCCCATCCCGGTTCACTGTATCCCTGTGATTCCATAGGGGATGGAGAGTTTTGGGGTGCTGGTCTACTCGAGGGGATGGCCATGATGGGGCAGCGAGGTATGGTGCGGTGGTGATACACCAAGGAGCGTGGCACCAATGCTATGATGCTCAGTGTTTGTCTTAGTGCCATCACCACGGGTGGCTTTTCCCAGAGGAAAAGTCTTTTCCACCCAAAGTCCACCTTACGGCCATTGAAAGGATAAGGTTTGGCATTGGTGGGACAAGGAATAGCAACTTTATGGTCCTTTCCAACCCTAACTCCTCTATGATTCTATGATGGGGTGAGCAAGGAGAAGGCAGACAGTGGCAAAGCTTCTGTCTTCCTGCCCAGTGAGCCCCTCTGGACCCTCAGAGTGGGGCTCACTCCCACGGAGGGAAAGCCCCTATCCTAAACCATGTAGATCCATGCAGGTCCGGGCAGGACCCTACTCTCCACCTTGTGTCTCCCCCTTCCATCCCATCTCCTCGCCTTCTCCTCTCTCGCTGCTTCCCCACCATGGCCATGCACCTTCTCCTGCCAGGAAGTATTCTGCAGAGCTGGTCCCTGAAGATTAGCTAAAACATGTTCTACACGGTGGGTTTCTAACCCCAAAACCCCATGGGTGTCGGGGACACCACGAGAAGGGGTTGATAGTGCGAGCAGGACCCCAAGTCACTCACCCAGCAGCCCTGCAGCAACGAGTTTCGCCCCATGCAGAAAGAGCCTCCAAGATGAGCCCTTTTACAAGGTAAATAGAGGTGTTTGGAAGTGGGGAGCAGAGGAGGGGTCTCGAGGAGATAGCAAGGGGCTATTCAGGACCATGCAGGGACGGTTGCGGAGCCGGGGTCTGCCAGGACAGGAAGGAAGTGGTTGTTGTGGGAGTAACGTCAGGAAGAGCCTCCGCTGGGGCCCATGCGGGCAGGGAGAGGGGAAGAGCAGAGAGTTCATGGGATGGGGACGGGGAGGAAGCACTTGAGGATGAGGAGGTCGTGGGGAAGGGTTTGGTGCGGGGATAGGGGTGAGCACGGTGCGATGGGAGCACCAAACACTGCTGGGTTTGGTTCATTCCCCAGAGCAGGTTATGAAAGAGGCTCTTTTTCCATTGCAAAATCCCCCCCCTCCGGTGTATAACAGCAAAACAAATAACCACAAGAAGCCAGGGCGGGTAATTAGCAGCAGATGGCTTGCGATAACAGGTACCTTCATACCTGTGCACCCCTACCTAAGAGCCTCCCACTTGGAGGTGCTCCCAGCTCCGGCTGCCCGGCTCGAGGCACGGATACGGGAGTGCAGACAGCAGTGCCGTGAGCTGCTTTAGGGAAATCCAGTTTCGAGCCAAGTCAATGCATGCAGAGTCATTAATCTAGGTCTAGTGCCAATAGGGATGGCTTTGCATTAGCGCCGGGCCCCTTTGTAGTTCAGACAATCAGTTGTATTCAAACAGCGCGAGATAACACTGCAGAAAGCTGAGACCATCACAGCTCATTCCTCCTGTAAGGGGCGGGGGGAGAGGATTTACAGGCAAAATAGCATTGCATTAATGGCACTGCTCAGTATTCCACGCAGACGCCGGCGGATAATGTCTTTGCAAACTAACTGCAATAAATTAATTAAATGAATCTACTCTGCCGCGTTTGCCCCCACCCAACATCGAACCCAAGGATGATCAGGGCTTGCCTTATCCTCCATAGCCTCCCAAAGAATCTGATCTCACTTGCTCTAGAGTTTCTGAAGCACTGAATTGCAAAGTACCACCTGCCTCACTAAACTAATCACCAGCCTGGTGGTTTAGATCACATCAGTTTTACATGTAATTAAGACTGTCCAGGAGGGCATGCAGCTGCTTACATGGTCGTTCCCTCTTATACAGCAACGTGCCTCCTGCTCAGATAGGTGCAATTAAACAAGCCTGTTCACAGTCATTAAGCATTAATGCACCTCATTAGCATAAGAACTGGAAGAAGCTTTGATGCAGGGAACCCCGCAGGAGAAGGAGATAGAGAGATGTACAGACAGACAGGAAGGCAAGGGGCTGGGCCACCACCTCCTCCTGGCCCCGACCAACCATTCCAGCTCCATTTCTCCAAAGCAATGAGCCATGCCGTGCCCTCCTCCCCGTAAATGGGACTGGGTTATCTTTCTCTCCCCATCCCCCTCTATCTAAATTATGCTGGTGGAAAGAAAAAAAAAACCCAGCAACCCACCAAACTGTTGGGATATTAACCTAGCGAATCCATTAATAAGCTGAACTCTCTGTTGGCTTTGACACAGCACACTAAAGCTTTAAAGAGACAGGGCCCCAGACACTGGAGATAGGGGCAGAGACAACAGCGCTAACAAAGAGGCACTGTTGCCACGGCCGTGGCCATCTCGGGTAGGTCCAGCTGTCTTTGGTGTTCTGTTTTCCAGACACAAAGAGCAGACTGAACCGTTTTGGTCTGAATGGCTTTCATTTGATGGTAGAGAAAATGAGAGGGAAGAAAGAACCTAAGTAAAGTGTCCAGGAGAGAAAAAAACATAAAAGAGGGGAAAAGAAAGAAAAGAGCATGGTGTGCTGCAGGTCTTCAGCAGTGAGAAAGGCAGCACAAAATGAGGCAGTCTCAGGGTGCAAGGGTAAGAGGATGTGCACAGAAGAACTGTGGGTAAGGAGGATGCCTGTTCCAAGGGATGGATGCTGCCTGTCGCTGACATCCTTGCCCAATGCTCTGCGCAGGTCTCTGAGCACTGCCAGACCGCAGACAGCAAACAGCTTGTCTGACTTGGGTTTAATCTCCAGGGAACGACCTGGGGTTGTACAGCTCCTGGCACCACCAGGCTCAGAGCAACGGCCTTGCAGCAGGAAGTGAATCAGCTGGGAAAAGTGAATCTCCAAGTGAAAGGGCTTCAAGGAGCCACCAGGCTCACCTGCTATCATGGGGCTGCTCCTCAACCTAAACCGTATCCCAAGGCTCCATCCCAGGCTGGGATGGGGATGCACCCATCCTGAACAGCCCTTCCGCTGCAGCCTCACGATGCCCAAGTCATGGCCTTGGAGAGCTCAAACCTGCACCCCAGAGGACTGAAAACCAGATCTGAAATGTCCATCCCAGATGACTCTGCTGTAAAGCACAGCTCTGAGAGAGAGAAATGGAAGCTGAGCCCAGTTAAATCCATAGACCCACTCACTGGAGAGCTACGCAAGCTCATCCCTACAATATCCTCTCTGGCCCTCCATCTAGTCCAGTTCCTAAGTGATAAAAGCGGCCACGACTGCAGCTCTCATCTGGGAAGCAGAACAAACAACCCAAGCAGAACTTACCACTGGGAAATGGTTTCTAAGGGTCTCCCGAGATACCCTCTTTCCTACGCTCATTCCATTAGTGCTGTGCATGCTCCATTGTCCCAGCCTCTCCCTCCTTAGTGGTTACATCCTATAAACACAAACAGATTTCGAATCCCCTGTAGCTATTTGGCCCACGTTGGTAATAATTTTCCCTCCTTGAGCACCTTTTATCTAGAGCTCTGGAAGCATCTCCCTGGCATTAACAGTTATTAGCTTCTATGCAATGTAGGGCTAGTGTTGTTGCAGTTTACGGTTGAAGGGAACTCAGGCACAGCACAGCCAAGTGGTGCATCCTCTGGTACCCCATCGCATGGCACGAGGGACGGCTCCGTGCTGAATCCATGTTCCATCAGCCCCCAAATGATTTGCCAACAGCGTCAGCAAGAGGAAGAGATCCCAGGTTTGTGCCTGAGTCACCAAACCCACTGTTTTCCCTTCTGCGCCTACAGGAGTCAACGGGAAGTCTCCTATGGATAGCAATGGGGAATTGATGCTTTTTGAGTCATCTGGAACAGCTTTTAGGGGGTTTTGGGGAGGGTGAAGAGGCTTTTAGCGCACGGCCGTTTCGCTAAACCAAGGAGCCAGGCTTTTACCCAGCAACAGGCTTGGAGAATGACTGATGGAGACCATGACCCCGGTGAACCACAGCCTTGCTCCCCCAAGTCCCTTCCCATTTGCCTTTTGTGATTACAATTAGCAGTGGGGGCAGGCAGGTGGGGGGGGTTTGGGGGGGAAATAACCCACCATAAAGTAAAAGCCCCCTCCTTGCCCCGCTGCCACCCCTCATTGTCTGCGTGAGGCTGGCTGAGCCTCCACACACTGCAGTCCTCTGCCCATTGTACTGCTGAGAACATGCGAACAGACGCTCTCGAGCGATGGGTTTTATTGAACGCAACTTCAATGGCAAATGGAGAGAGAAGGGGGGGGGGGGGTGGAAAGAGGGGAGGAAAAAACCCAGCCTTGAAAATCCATGCCAAAAAAAGAGAGGTGGGGAGAGTGTTTTCTAATGCAATCAATGGCTCCTTCCTATAACTCTGCCTGTTGTGAGGAAATCTCTTTCCAGTAGCAGCCAGCAGCAGTCCCAGGGCTGTGACATTGCTGTAACGCTTGGAGCTCGGCTCTCTATCTCTGGCAGCAGCCCCGTCTTTTTGTCATTATTGGCTGTGATTGCAGGGGGTTCACGCCAGCTCGCCGAGTGCTCAGATATTGCTGCCTTTCCCCTCCCTCTGGATAACCTGCCCTCCGAGAGGAGCGTGGGGAGGTGATGGGGGTGAAAGATGGAGCTGAATCCCCTCTGTCTCCCTTGGGTAAGCGCCTACCCGAGCCCACATGGGTAGGTAGAGGTCCCTAAGGCCCTTTTCGGAAAGCTCATTAGGGAAGTAGTGACAGATGCATTAGCTATTAAAAATAAAGGGATGGGGAAGGGGGGGGGGGGGAAGAAGCTATCATGGAACTTTTAAAAGCAGCAGCGGCAGCAGCAGCCACCCGACAGTTTTATTGCTGTCAGATCCATGTTTTCCTTTAGCGGGCACGTTGCAAAGCAGGAGAGGTTTGGGCAAATATGTGACGCATGCAAGCTCTTCCCGAGCTCTGCGCTGTCAATGAGCCAGCCGGGGTATTTCTCACACCTCCAAGATGGAGCTGCCAGCTCTGCCCATTGCCACTGTGGCCACTGGCTCTCCCTTATCCAACCCCAGCACCTCCGGAAAGGTTTAGGAATGGGCACGTCTGCCTGTATGGAAAGGAAAGGAAGAGCCTGCCAGGATGCCATAGAGAGGGCAGAAAGAAGGGCGTCAGCTGCTGCCATCTCCGACACTGAGCTGCAGGCTGGAAAGGACAGGTCTTGGCATGAGATGCTCCCTCCTGATCTAAGCAGAGGCCGCTGAGATGGTGATAGAGCCCTGCGTGCCAGGACCTGCTGTCCCTGGCAAGCTCTGGCAATGAAAGGATGGGTACAGATCCCATTGTGCAACTGGATCACACGCGCCATCAAGCTCCCTCTGCCCCATCTCAGGCCCCCCGTTGCTCCAGCAGAAGATGACAACCCTCAGAGCTTGGGGAATACACGCTAGAGGCAACAGCAGGAGGAATCCCCTCTCTGCACTGAGGGTGAGCAATACATCTGGCAGCAGCACCTGCATAGGGCACGGCAACAGGCATGGGGCAGGGTGGGGAATGGAGGGTGCTGGATGAAGATGGGATGCTCTGGATGGTGATGCTGGCTGGTGAGCTGTGCTGGGAAAGAGGTAGACGACGGGAAGGATGGGGAGGCAGGATCAAGGTGATGGTGTGGGATTGGTTACCCCTTCCTACGAACCAAGGAGGTCACCACTGCTCTTACACCTGCGTGAAGAGCAGAGCCCAGGTAATACGAGGAGAACAGATGCTGCACCTGCATGAGGGCTCCTGAACAGCGCCAGATGAGCTGGAATTCACATCTGAGCAGCAACAGCAAAGCTCTTCCCACGGACAGCAGAGGGAAGCAGGGATAAAAACGCCACTTCCACAACCACGCTCCCAGCGCCAGGTCCTGCCTCCACAACAGACCACCCTCATCACTACAGGATAGCCATGCCAGGCACAAGCAGGCCCTTTCCAAGCCCTCAGCATCCCTCAAAGAGGGGCATAGCTATCACAAGAGCAAACCAAGGGGGTACTTGGAAGCAGCCATCAGCTTGTGCCCCTTAAATCTCCCCTCCTACATCTCCCGATTGCAGTCAGGAGGCAGAAACCTCACCGGAGGAAACCAGCATCAGCAGCAACCATCCCTCCACGGCTGAGTTTCCAATGGCTCTCGGATCTCTTCAAACAAATCCAAACGCACCGATCCTATTGTGTGCATCAATCTTTGCAGCGGGGCCTGCACGCCTCCACACTATTGATAAAGAGAAACGAGTCTTAAATATTTAATGAGCGAATAAACCCGTTAAGAGGATATGATTAACTGCACGCCACAGCTCTGCATTTAAGGTGTCCCTGCTGTACCTTTAGAGGGGGTTTATTTTGAAGGGAAATGGGCACAGCAGCTGGTGGAAGCGAGCAGCCGGGGTGTGCGGGTGCCACACGAACAGCAATGCTCCACTTTGGAAGCATAAATATGCCACGGGATCTCGTGTTATAGAAGGGGGGGGGGCTCTATTGACTCAGCCTGATGGCAAGGGGCAGAGAATAAAGCCAAAGAGGTTTTACAAGAGGTGGCAGGAGCCAGGCTGTCAGTTAGAGAGAACATCTGAACTCTGCACCTTTCCGTCTCGCCTCACTGGGAGGGGGATGCTGAAGGAGGGGGAATGGGAGACCTTGGAGCTATTTCCAGCTGAACCAAGGAGCTGGAGTGTGACCTTGGGCAAGTCACTTACGGTCACTCTCTGCCTGGAGCGAGACAACCGGAGCCTTGTCTGCTGCAGGTGCAGATGGAGGCAGGGTGAGGAGCCAGGCTGGTGGCACTGTCCTTCCCTCCTCCAAACCTCAGCCTGGGACAGGGTACCACCTCACTGCCACACACAGGCCAGCCCACAGGATGCTCCTTGGGCACGCAGGGAGACCCTGATGGTACACATTATGAAACCAAGGGCTACAAATGTTCCTTTGCTCAGTGACTTCTTAGGATGCTAAACTGTTTTGGTCATTACCGTAACCGGAGCGAGGTGAAGAATACAAAACAAACCCCCGTGAATCATTGCTCCAGGTTTTAGATATGTTGAATTTAGCTGCTTTGGTGCCACCTTTATGTTTCTATTCTCCAAGTGCATTTCTTGCCAACAGGTTATCAGCAGGGATTTGTTTGGCCAGGAAAAGGGGGGGAAGAAAAGACAAGATTCATTTTAAGCAGCAGAAGATATGGGAAGAAAGTGAATTCCCAATTCTTAATTGCAACAGTGCCCTCCCCATACCTTAAGTGTAAAAAGGAAGCCTTGCCCAATCGGGAAGCCAAACTCCATCATGTGAGGTAAGATCCCAATTAAAACGACTCCTGTTCTTGAGCCTGAGTATTCACCAAAGAGCAAAGACCTGAGTCTTATTTGCAGAAATCATCTGGAGAACAATTTTGGATAATGAATGCAATGGGGGAGATGGAAGGCACTTGGAATACTTAATGCAACTACCCAAAATCCCAAACTATTTGTGACTGGAGAAGAGGTGAAACACGTGGAATAGATCCATTCTCCCACTCCTGCAGCCACCAGCAGTTATCACATACAAAGGATGCCCCTGCATGGCTGTAAATGCAGCAGGAATTAGCGGTAGTGACTGATGGACAGATGGAAGTCATGCTTGGAAATACACCTAATCGAAGAGGCTGTGCTACCATGGCCAAGCAAGGGATCCACAAGCCTGTGACCTAGTATAAATCAGGGCAAAATAACTCAGATGTAAAAAGCAACCTCAGGAAGGAGGAAGGGATGCTGTGGGTGACGCAGCCGAGCAGAGAGCAGCTGGAGAGGAAGAGGCACATAGCCCTGACACACGCTGGCCAAATCCCAAGGGGTGCGACTGCAGAGTAACATGGAGAATGAGCTTCTGCATGGTGTGACTGCGGCTGGTAGGAGGGATGGGAGATGCCTGCTCCCCTCCTGTGCATCGCTAGTGAGCAGGGAGGCAACAGAAAGGGAAGGAGAAGGTCCAGGTAGGTCTGGATAAAACATGGGAGGGAGGTGATGCTTCACTAAATGCTGGCTCTGCAATGAGAAATACCAGGCAGAGACTGTGAGCATCCAGACATCTGCAGGGTGTGAAGCTGAGTCAGGGCTTCACCAGGTTCCACTCTGTCTCGGCCACCTCTCCTCAAACCCTAGGCTAAGCCAAACTCTGTCTTCAACCCAAGAGCTGCTCCCCATGGTCACCTTGCATGCTTGGAGCAAGCAAGTCCAGAGAAGCAATGTCTGCTAAAACCTGAATGGTCTTTCCTGCCTGGGAGCCAAACTCCACATCTTGGTTAGATTTACTTTATCACAGTATCAGGTTTGCTTTGCATCTACCAGCACTGAGCATGGGGGTCAAACCCTCACCAGGCTTCCTTTTCTGCGACAGGATTCATCTGGGAGGAAGGAGCTGAGGGGAGAAGGCAGGGAGAGTTTGGAAGGCAGGGATAAGGAGAGGAAGGAGGATGCTGGAGGACCTTGGGGACCAGAACAGCACATGGAGGAGCTGAGATATGGCACCAGCAAAGGGAAGCTGGGCAGGTGATGCTGAGGATGCAGCACGGGGACATTGCTGAGAAGGGAACAAGCATCCCTGAGCAGCACTGATGGAAGGGTCCAGCCATGCCACTTCAATAACACCTTTTCCCTCTCTGGCACACAAGCAGGGAGATGCTGGGCCTCTTCCTGCCCAAACACAGTGTGCAGGGCAGTGCAGCAACAGTAGAGATGGAGCTTTTTTACATCCCAGCCTGGTCAAGGGACAGTTCTGAGGGTAGCAAAAGGGTACAGCCCGATTACAAGACAGGCTGACAATGCATCTTCCCCTTCTGGAAAGGAAAGCCAAGCCCCAAAGCTGTGGAAGGAGCCCCATCATCCTTCGTATCTTCCTCTGCCTACAGTTTGACGTGTGGAGAGACGGGTCCTCTCATCTTCCTTTGAGATGAAAGAGGAAAGGAAAATGCAGGAAATACTGCCTTTTAGGTGCAAGAATGAAAAAAAAAACCAAACACATTGTTCCAATGTCTCAGGTCAAATATTCCCCAAAGCTTCTCTTGTGCTACAGTAAGAAAGCAGAGCTTGGATCACTTGAATTCACTTGAATTCAGGATGCTTCTTTCAATTCCTAGCATTTCAACAAGGCTGAGTATGCACAGGCAAGCCCGGCTGCGAGACGCCCGGACTGAGGCATCAAGAGAAGCACTTAGGAACTGAGAGTCATTATTGTTATTAACTCACCCAGCATCTGTGATTCCTTACATGTTATTTGGCTGCGGAGTGAAACAGCTCCTAAAAAACACGGGGAAAAGTGAACCATCCACCAGTGTGGGATCATCTTTCCAGTGGACTCTAGCAGGGAACCACCAACTGCATCAACAGGAACTACGACCGCCCTGGTAGCTTCAAGGTTTTCTTCTTGTGCCCCTTTATTTGCCATAGATCCCTCTGCAGGAACCAGTCCCTGTAGAGATCACCCTGCTCCTGCCTCCTGCATTTCCAGGGTCGTGGGTATGGTATTCGCCTGGTTTCAGATATCCCGGTAGAGCAGAGTCCCTTTGGAAGGCCGTTCCAGGCAGGAAACTGCTGCTGCTCCTGGTTAGGGAACTGCATGGGAAAAAATCAGTTTCTCTTTCCTTTAGAAATGCCTCCAAGTGAGGAGTTTCTTCTGGAGAGATGGAGAACTGCCGAGATCCCACAGGCTCTGCTCCTGCCTGTCCAACAGATTCCCTCCAGCACCAACCTGGTTAGGACAGTGATTCCCATAACGATCTTTTAGGGATAGCACTAACAACCTGCTGGGATAACAACTTGAGGTGCACAGGACACTTCTATCCCCCAGTTCTCTTACAGCACTTGCATGTTATCTCGCTGACTGAAGGCGAAACCAAGGCACAGACCTGACTCTGAGATGGCTCCGGTAGTATCTCCAATTGCATTTGGGTTCTCCAGTGATGCTTCCCAAGTGCTGCCATATCATCCTATCACCCACAACCCAGCTGAACTTCCCCAGGGTCCCCAGTGAGAGATGTCCTGCATCCTCTCTGTCCCCAACTCAGCCATCATGAGCCTTGGTCCCTCTCTCTTGTCTCTGGTACCCAACGGTACCTCTCCCAGCAGCGAGGCTCTGCACCACTGATGCTCAGGGTACCACCTTTCCCCACACCATCCCCAGGAGAGCATCCCGGCAGGGCTTGAGCATCTCCAGCACGTCTGGTGACAGCAGGGCCGACAATGACATTTGCTGCAGGAGCCTGACATTGAACCCAGCCAGTCAGAACGGCGGGTGTTTTGCTGGCAAGGGTAGCGGCTGCGCTCCGACACCATCAGCAAGGGGACAGGAGAGGGGAGGGGAAAGGAAAAAAGCCGAAGCAGCAGCCAGACAGCTGCCTCTTCCTCCTCCTCCTTTTGTGCAGAAACATGGTTTTGTTTGTCAGTCAAGCAGATTGTTTTCTCCTTCTTTGCAGGCCAATTGTTTCTGCTCCTGCAAGATAAGGGATTGAAAAGGGCTATATTTTGATGGCACGGAATCTAGGCCCTCCGAATTGGAGGGGAGACATGGAGTGGGAGAAGGATTCACGTTCAAACCAACGCTCCTCTTCCCAGTTCCACTCTCCAATCCTATTTCCACCCCCATTTTCCTTTCTTCTCCTTCCTTCTCCCGCCTGGAGCTGCCTCTCAGCCCTCTCGCTATTTAATCTCCATCTCTCTGGTGGACTCGGGAGGTTTATACAGCTTCGTCCTCCCTGCACCATCTGCTGAAAAGAATCTGTCTTTCCCCTCGCTGCTCTGTCTGGAGGCTCCTCCTGTTATCCTATCCCCCAAAAGAGGGGAGCAGAGCTGGTGCCACCACGCGTGTACATCCAGATGAACAAAACCCAGGAGGGGGGCTCATTTTCTATGAAGGTTTTGCCCAAGAAGCACCTTGGGAGAGCTGGAGCTCCGCGCCAGATAAGACAGCAGGTTCCTCTCCTTGCTTCTAGAGCGGGTTCAAGGAGCTTGTGCCCAGCTTTCTTCCTTTCTCCTGTTGGACTCCCTCAACTCCACAATCCAGATGCGATGACACGGTGATAGAACCGCTGGAGTGATGACCACTGAATGATCACAGCATCACATTCACACCATCCGAGCCAACTGACCTGGCGAAGGTGCTCACTCCAAGGACCATGAGGGCAACGCCAGCCTTGCAAGTGGTGGGGAAGCCCTTATCCCAACCACTCCTCCTTTGCTCCTGGGTCCTGACAGCATCGTGCTCCGTTGTTCAGCGCCAAGGACCACAGGGAGGATTTGCCTCCCTTCCTCAGGGGATGAGAGCCTTGGGAGGGGGGCAGCGTGGTTCATATCCAGCTCATAAGCCTCTCAGAGCTCAGGCTGGAGGACTGAGATTCACTCAATTAATTTTGCTTTGGCAAAAAGTCCATTTTTATTGCTATTTCATGCCTTCAGTATAGATTTTCCCTGTTCGTCTCAAAGGGATAATAAAACCCGACTCGTTCTTTTTATAAAAGTCTCACACTCCCTCTCTCAGCAGGCTCTGTGTTCCCCTGCTAGAGATGTAAATTTAAAGGGGAAATGCTGTCATTTAAAACAAAACACAACCAAAAAAAGCAACTCAGAAAGCCCAGCTTTGAGCATCTTCCAGCTCACAAAACTAGGCCACGCAACACAAGCAAGAAACCAAGCGGATGCCTCCCCGCAGCGATGCCCACCCTCCTGCTGTGGGGACCAGGGGTGACCACCAGCCCTGGGAAGCTCCTCTGTCTTACATGGATGGTGCTGGCCCTTGGCTTGCTGGGATGTGGAGGTTTTACTGGCTGGGGGATGCTCCAAGTCAGCTCTAAGCACTTGGCTGGGACACCAGCACCCCAGCATCTGTCTCCTTTTCCTTCTCCTCCTCTTCCTCCTCCTCCGTATCAGGTCTGTGGTGGAAGCCATCCCCAAGCAGCCCCAGAGGGAAATTCCAAATCCACACAATGCCACGCAGGTGGATTTTGAGTGTGTTTCCAAGCAGGCAATGGGACAAGGTGATGGCAGGATGATGTATGGGTCTGCCCACTCCACCCCAGCTTGGATGCATCCTGCCTGGTCTTCAGAAGGGATGTAGCTTTGGAGCATCCCTCTGAGAGGTGAAAAAGGGAAAGGGAAACGGCCCTTCCTCTGCCTCATGCCCAGCTGCAGGGAGCAGGATGCAAAGCGGAAGCATCCCTGGAAGCCTGTCATTAGTGAGTGGCAGCAATCGCCTGGGGACAGGGTGGTTTTTATCAGCACTGCTCTTTTTAAGAGCAGGTTGGATCCAGGTATCCCCCTGGCCCTGCAGATCCAGACCGTTAGGATGGATTCAAGTTTCCTCCAGCCTGGCCGCGTGTCTGCCTCGGTGATGTGCATAAATCCCCCGTCACCGGGACTCTCCCTGCCTCGACAGAAACCAGGAGCAAATCCAAAGCAAGGCAAGAGGAGACGTGCACATGCCTGTGCGGTGCCAGCCCGGTGCTCAGCCCTGTGCCATGGGACCAGGCTGAAGGGGGACAGCCAAACCCTTCACGTGCAATTGTTTCTCCTTCTCCCCATCCTTTCCCTTCCGCTGCACAATCGGAACTCAAAGCCCTGCCTGTATCTGGAGGGGCAGCAGTGCCCATGGCAAGAGGAAACCCACAGCTCGCTCTGCTCCTGCAGGTGTGCCTTTAACTGACAGCAGTTTTAGGGCAGCCCATGTTGGGATGGGCAGGAGAGGAAAGATGAGGGTGAGGAACCCCGTGGGTGACACCACACTCCTTGGTTAACTGATACCCCATCACCTCCCGCCTCAGCTCGGTGCGGCCCCATCAGTTAAACCAAAGTTGTGCCATTTCCTCTGATGGCAGAACAAACTCTCCTTCCCCACCACGCGCTGCCGAGCCTGAGGGATGCCTCAGAACACCGTTCTGCCTCTCCCCCTCCCATTTTGGGAGGAATCCATTGGGGTTCCTAGATTTTCCTATCGAGCCTTCACAAGATTCAACCCTCCAGGCTGGAAAATCCTTTAGCAAGCTGTGACAACCTCTGCAGCTCAGACAGAGGCGAGAGATGATTAAGACTGGCTGAAATCTCACGGGACTCTGACATGTGAGAGGCCCTATGCAAGGCAGAATAAAACCCTGGGCTGCTCTTTGCAACCTGTGCCTCCCCTCACCTTAGCACAGGGCTGAAGGGAGAGCAAGGACCGAGTGAGGCCAGGAACCAGGTCACTGCCACTGGTTTCTAGGCAGCAAACGTTTGGAAGAGCAGAGGATCATTTAGCAGAGCGACAGTGAAGGTTCAGAGCAGAGCCTTCAAATTACACGCTACAGAGCACTTTTCCTGCCTAAAAGGTCTCTGAAATGACTGTGGCGGCTCTGAAACGAAGCACTCTGTATGCAATTGTTCCCTGGGGCTTGCAGAGGAGACAGAGCCGGTGAGAGGTGGGTCTGCGGTCCCCAGCATGAGGATACAACACTTTTGGATGCTCCACAGGACCAAAACATGCCGCTTCCCTCCATCCCCCCCGGCACTTTCGACCAGGCACGGTATTTATTTGTGCTTTTCGTGTGTGTTTCTCACTTCCTGCCTTGCACTTCACACAGCTCCCAAGCTGCAGAGCTGCTGCTCAGCATGCGGGTGTCCCCAGCACAGGCTCTGAGCCCACACTGAAACCCCCCCCATCTCCCATCACCATGCCTCAATCCCATAGGGAACAGGGAGGGAAGAGCACTCAGGGGGAACGCATCCTCGGTTTCTTCCCATCTTTCTCTACTCCATCCCCCAGCAGCTCGAGGTCCATTTTCATCAGCTGGTGACAGCCACCAGGCGATGCGCTCTCATCACCGGCTGCGCATCCGACCGCACCATACACAGCCAACCCTGTGGGTCCCCACACCTTCTCCCAGTGACAGCACCCACATCCGTAGAGCCATTACGGCGCTGCTCACCCATCTGGCCAACACAAGCTGCCACCCAAGGGAAGACACACACCGCACAGAACCATCTGTGGACCCTCAAGGATGCCCACAAGCAGAGGCTGGTACCAACAGAGATGCCTTCCCTGCACTCGCACAGGGCTCCGGGGGTGCTCCCCCATGCAAACCCCACACCGTTGTGTTTGCTCCTCCAACACATCACTTTGGGAGGTCACCTGAGGGCAGACAGCCCTGGCACCGCTCTACCCACAGCCAAGGGGCCAGCAAGCAGGACCCGGTGGCCACAAGAGCTTCCATCCCATCTAAGGGATGGCATCGAGCTATATCAAAGGTGGCGGGGATCAAACCCCACCATCTCCATGCTCTGACGTCAACAGAGTCCTCTGGGGATGCCAACCCCTGGGCTGGGGGATGCAGCATCTCCATTGGGATATGGGATTCCCATGGTGCTCTGGCTGCTGTTGTTTCCAGGGGGTGGTGGGAATGGGGGACACACACACATTGGAATTTTGCTGGAATTCAGCAGCTGCAGCAAAGCCTCGGGAGGCTCCTGGCTCCCAAGCACGGCTTATCCATGGTGGGGGGGGTGTCAGATCCAACGAGTGTCCCCTCCTTTCGATCCCCACACATGGGGTGTGCGCACCCGGGGGGACCGGGGGGGCCCTCGCTGCCCCCCGTGACGTCACCGGGATGGGGTGGTCGAGATGGGAGGAGGGGGACGGGGACACGGACACACACACACGGCTAAGAAGAGGGGGAACGGAGCCGGGGACGGGCTCTGGGTTGTAAATGGGAACGAGGGAGGAACGCGGCGCTGGGCAGAGGGAGGGAAGGGAAGGGGAAGAAGGGAAGGGAAGGAAAGGGGAAGAAGGGAAGGGAAAGGGAAGGGGAAGAAGGGAAGGGAAAGGGAAGGGGAAGAAGGGAACGGAAGGGGAAGGGGAAGAAGGGAACGGAAGGAAAGGGGAAGAAGGGAACGGAAGGAAAGGGGAAGAAGGGAACGGAAGGAAAGGGGAAGAAGGGAAGGGAAGGAAAGGGGAAGAAGGGAAGGGAAAGGGGAAGAAGGGAAGGGAAAGGGGAAGAAGGGAAGGGAAAGGGGAAGAAGGG
>JASSUY010035354.1:33521-45939 GCA_032466535.1 Forpus xanthops
TCCCATTCAATTCTATTTTCCATTCCATTCTATCCTATCCCATTCCATTTTCCATCCCATCCTATCCCATTCAATTCTATTTTCCATTCCATTCTATCCTATCCCATTCCATTTTCCATCCCATCCTATCCCATTCAATTCCATTTTCCATTCCATTCTATCCCATCCCATTCCATTTTCCATCCCATCCTATCCCATTCAATTCTATTTTCCATATCATCCTATCCTATCCCATTCCATTTTCCATCCCATCCTATCCCATTCTATTCCATTTTCCATCCTATCCTATCCCATCCCACCCCATCCTACCCTTTGAAACTCATTCCCACAACCACCTCAACCCCCCTTTGCCTTTACCCACCTCCCTCATCCCCATACCCCAGCTCAGGCTGCTGAGCTATATCCATCACCAGCAGAGGATTTGTGGCCTCCCGCCTGGGCACAGAGGACAGGGATGCTCAGACGAAGCACGCTGCATCTCCACTCTCCTCCCTGGTGTAAATCAGCACAATGCAGGCCATTCCAGCCACGCTGATTTACACCAGCGAAAGGACACTCCAAAGTACAGCCATGATTTAGGAATCCCATTAGGACCCTGCCACTTCTGCAGCACAGGAGAAGCAGGTCGCTTTGTCTTCTCCTCCCGGAGAGGAGGACACAGCAATGAGCAGGGAGCAGCCATTCCCTGGATCAGTGCTCAGAGAGCACGGCTTCATCCTGGGGAGGTAAAGCCTTCTCTATGATTTATAGCAGGCGGGAGGAGCCGGTCCCATCTGCTACCCCGGGCACCTACTCTCTCTTTTGTATTAAAGCATGACAGCTAACAGTGAGAAACAGAGCTGCAGGAGAAGCGGCTTGCATGGGGAGGCAAAACCTGCAAGGTGGTGGGAGCTGAATCTACCTCCATGGAGAAGATGAGCATCACTGTGTAAAGGGAGAGTAAGGCAAGCAAGCCATAAAAGTCACCCAAAGGGAAGAAAATCTCTCGGTGCTCCCTCATTGCCTTTCCCCATCCTTCCCCCGATTCCCATTTGCACTAAGGGCATCTTTCCCTACACGATGCTTCGGTGCAGAGCGCAGCCCCACAAATCACCCCTCAGCCAGGCTAACAAATGGCTAAACAACAGCAAAGGCACTTTGCAGCATTAGTTTCTCAACACATTTAGCAGCAGACTGGCTTTTACTGCGTGGCTCTGCCTCCAGTTGCTTTATGCAGCCTCCATCATATGCCACCCCCTCAAGGAAAAGAGGAAAGCTGTTAAAACCCAGACCATTTCAAAGAGCATCCATATGAAAAACAGCTCCTTGAATGCTGCTCTCCATGCTCTGATTTAAAGGCCAAGCAATTAGTGCAGGAGGATGGCAAAGCACTTCCAGTGATGCTCAGGTCGGAGGTTCAGTGCTGTTTTGGGGCGTTGAGGATGGGAGCAGACAGGGCTGAGGTTGGTGAAGGGGTCTCAGGGAGGTCTGCAGGTCCCTCTGGTGAGCAAGGGATGCTGAAGAAGAGGAAGAGCTCTCTGGAGGATGCAGCTGGGGGAGAGGAGCGTTGGTTGCAGCTCTGGGCTGGATGCTGAGTGGCCTTATTGAGGAGCACCTGGAAAACATCTGGATGTGGGGTGGCTTGGTAAACAGATAACATCAGCAAGCAGAGGACTTTCAGCCTGTGCCTTGTTCATCTCAATGGCCTCAATGGTGTGTGCTTCTCCATGCACTTGGAGGAAGGTTCCTGCTGCATTGCCCCAGCAAAGAGCCAGATCCCACCAAGCACAGCCTCCTCCATGTCGCCTGGGCATCCCCAAAGCCTGATCACCTTCCTTATGGCACCATTGCCTCCGTGAGCAGCACATCCTGCACATCTTCCCTTGCATCACCAGGTGCTCCATCCTCATCCCTGGAGGTGGGGGACCACAGGACCACCCCTTCCCCATCACTGCTCCATCTCACAGCTGAACAAGAGCTGCTCAGAGATAGCTGATGGGGGGGGGGGGAAAGGAGGTTTTAACCCAGGACTGACAGGAGGGAAAAGGCTTTTCTGTGCAAGTGTTAATTGAGATAAATTGAGCTGCGAGGAGATGATTTGCATTTGCCAAATCAATCACTTGCTGCTCATCACCCCGGGTGCACTTTGCGCACAAGCCACTACTTGACTTGGGCTCGTGGCCAGCATTGAGTTTGCCCGGTATCACATCCCAAACACGCTCCCATTTCCCTTCCCAATGGCTTTTTCCTATTTCCTCTGTCCCAAAGAACAATGAGATGCTGGGAAGATGTGGAGAGGTTTTCCCAAGCCCTTCCCTTGGTTTCCCCCCTCTATATTTCAAGGCTTTGGGATCCCCTTCATCCCCACATCCCCCTTCCCCAGGCCTGCAGGGACACAGCCATGGGTGCCTGCACCATGGTGGTACCCTCCCAGCACTCTCTTTTTGGGGTAATTTAGTGACATTTCAGTTCATTTATGCAGCTTGTTGTAGCAAATGCCCTCAGGTTGGTTTTTAATGATTAAACACATTATATACGTGCTGCTGTGCCTGGGGGTTATCCATCCTCCCTTCCTCCTTGCCTCTGCTGATGGCAGCATCAGCTTGAGCTGTCCCCATGCTCAGCACTGTCACCAGCTGTGTTTTAAGGGCTGAGATGGAAGCTGTGAGCTCTCTGGGGGACCAAGGGCAGCCCACGCACATCCCCAGCATCCAGGGTATGGTTTGACCTTCATGGACCAAATCTTTCTCTACATCCCTCATCCTTCCCTGTTGGAAAACAACACCCCAATGGCTCATCTCCCACTCCAATGGCTCACTTCCCACAGTGCTTGAGCTGTGCCAGCAGCCTTGAAGAGCCAGGGACACGCTGTCCCTCTGGAGAGACTCCCTGAAAAGTCAAGGCCGGGCTGGCAACGCATCCAGGATTTACCTCTATCACACTCCTAATGCCACAGCCTCGCTCTGTGCCCTTGGCCACATCCCACATTCCCCAGTGATGATGATGATGCTGTTTGGAGGTGGAGGGGGAGGAATGTAAGTGTGATGGAGGGATGGAGCAGGATGCTGCCGGCCACACACTGTGCTCCTGGCAAGGCTGTGAGCTGCAGGCGTGTAACACCGCTCCTCCCTTGTGGTCCCTGGGATTAGCTTAATAGCACAGGGAGATAGCAGGATGAAAACTCACTCCCCTCTGAGCACTAAAAGCCCAGCTTCAAGGTTAATTGTGTGTCCTGTAGGAATGGCTTTGGGGAGCTGCAAGGAGCTTAATTAGTGTCATCTAAGCCAAGCAGAGAGAGCGTGGTCCAGACCCATGTGTGTCCCCAAGCCTGTTCTCCTTGGTGGGGAGGTGATAGATTGCAGGCAAATTCCCTTCCACCTCCTGGGGCCAGATTTGGGGCTGATCGTGAGACCCTGAGATACTGCTTGGCAGCTTCAGGGCTGCCATGGCCTCGTGCTCCATCCCAGTCCTGTGCTTGATGCTTTGTGAGCTTGCTTGAGCTGTCCCATCATGCCACAAGCTGATGGAGCAATGGGAAAGCATCCGGATGTGACCATGTGTGGAATATCCAACATGGGGGGTGAAAATGAAAGCAGAGGCTTCAACAACTCAGCGTCCTGTGCCATGGAAGCGATGCCTGGCTGCTGTGCATTGATGTGCTGCAAAGGGGCTGGACCTTGCCTCCTTCTGCACATGCACCCATGTCTCCTCCATCCAAGGGGAACCCAGCACCAAGGGCTCTGGTGGCACAGGAGCAGCTCATCCACATCTGCAGCCCACCCATTCCCAGCCCAAGGCAGATGCTCCCATCACAGCATCCCTGCAGCTGGAGGGGGAGCAGCTCTTTGGGTGTCCCCACACAGGGTCCCCGTGGCCCTGGCTTGGAGCCACTGACTCCACTCCACTCCAAACAGCCTCTGAGCTGTTTCCCATCACCCGGCATCCCTTCTCACTGCAGAGCCCATAGGGATAGCCATGACCTCCTATGCAATCCAGGCCAGGAGGCTCCCTGGATGCCTGCCTGTCTGGGCTGGAGCAGACCTTGGAGAGAAGCAGCCTGGTGGGATTTCAAGTTTTCCCTGTACTAAAAGCCTCATGTCAGCCCCTGCTAGACGCATCTGCTGGCAAAGCCTCCTTATCCATGTGCATCCAAATGGATCACCATCCTCACACCCCTGCCGTGCCCACATCCCATGCCATAGGGATGCAGCCAGTGGGTGCTTTGCCCATCCCGAACTCCCTGCTCCAGCCTTTCCTCCTTCCCCTTCTGCCCTTTGGCTTCAATTTCTCCCCTTGGCTGCCAATGTCCAAATGGGGCCTCAAGGGGCTCCCCAGGAGCCACAACGAACCAGAGCAGCAAACATCCATCCTGACAGCCCCACTGCCCGGGCAGTGACCCACAGCCCCGACAGATGCCCTTTTTATGGGGATCTGCAAGAGAATCCCAGTTCTTGGCATGGGACTCTGGCAAAGGGATATATGGAGCTGTGACTCCCAGGTGGTGTAGAGCTTCTCTGCGTGTGGGAAGAAGGAGGGATGCATGGAGGGAGGACCGGTGACAGCATCTCCTTTGGAATAAGGGCATCAAACACCTCAATCAAGTTAAACAGCCTGGTTTAGGTGGATAGACCTCAGCCCTTTCAGGCTCTGGTTTTGACAGCGCAGAGATCAGTTTGTGCTCAGAGGTCCTTCATCTTATAAAAAGTAAAGGAACAGAGGTAAGAAATGGGCTCCAGCAGCTCAAACAGCTCAAATCAGCCCCCAGCAATGGCACCAGCTCCCACTCTGCCTATAGGGAGGGTCGTAACAGCAAAGCCTGGTTGCTTGATTTGGGGGTCTCCATAGGGAGACGGTTGGTGATGCTCACAGCTCACCCTCTCCTGCTGCTGTGATTCAGAGCTTAAGGCTGGTGGTGGTGAAGAACAATGTCTGTTCAATTCATTTAAGGGGATTAAGCTCATCCGTGTGGGTACTCC
The DNA here is from genome assembly GCA_032466535.1 of Forpus xanthops. Lineage (NCBI taxonomy): Eukaryota > Metazoa > Chordata > Aves > Psittaciformes > Psittacidae > Forpus > Forpus xanthops. The sequence goes on from JASSUY010035354.1 coordinate 38,477, forward strand.
CATTGCCTCCACTTCCATTAACGCCTGAGCTGCTCGCTTGGTTTCATATGGCTCTGGAAGAGATTTGGCATTAGAGGGAGACCCATTTCCTTCATTCCAGAAATGCCAGTGGCTGGAGAGCAGCAGAAGACCCCATTCACCCCTTCCCATTGGTGGAGGGGACTTCTCATTGCCTACATTAGTCCTGTGGGGACCTTCTGCCTTAAGATTCCCCTTTCATGGATGGCACAGGGAGCTAGCAGCACTTGGTACCAGGGTTCAGCCAAGCAGGATCAGTTTATCCTTATGGAGAAAAGTGGAAACCCATTCCTGTGGGTGGAAGTGGAGCAGATGGCCCTTGGGATACACTCAGGAAAAGGCTCTGCTGGACTTCTGCACCCTTTCTGCTTTCAATAGCAATTTAGCCCAGGGTGGATATGATACCCAAAGCAAAGTCTCTCTGCTTGAGGGGGCTGCTGTGCCCATTGCCAGTGAGACACAAGGACAAAGCTTGCTTATTGGAACCCCAGCCTCCTTCTGGGGCTTCCCAACCTTCTTCCCATCTTCCTTTTGGGATGCTTCTGTGATGCAGCTCATAAACAGCCATGAAAGCAGAGGAGAAAGAAGACAAAAATGAACAGCATCAGGAGTGGGTTCGGAGTAAACAACAGCAACACATCAAAGAGGAGGGGGAGCGATGCTCTGCAGGGGTATTTATAGCAAGCTCTGTGCTTCCATGGGATAATCCTCTGTGCCCCCATGGAAGTTTCTCCCCTGGCCCATCCATGTCACCCAAGACTCCATCCAACCTGGCCTTGGACACCACCAGTGATGGAGCACTCACAGCTTCCCTGGGCAACCCATTCCAGTGCCTCACCACCCTTACAGTAAAGAGTGTGTCTGTGTCCAAGACCTGCATGTCAGCCCTTCCTTAGGGGTGATCCCAGGTGGTTTAAGCCCCCAATAGGCTCCAAGCCCAGCTCTTTGCTGAGCTCCTGCTGCCGTGGCCACCATGCACTGCACCAAGCAGCTCCCATTATCAGGCTTTGCCCCCCATTGAGACCTCAATGAGGGTTCTTTTCTCTCTGCATCCCTCCTGGGTGTCACATCTGAGAGCAAAGCTGATTGCTTGGGAATAGAGCGAGGGATGAGCAATGGCCATGGAGGTGATGCTGAGCACCGAGACTCAGCTCCCTCCATCATCCCTGCTGCCGTGAGTGTCTGGGTAGCTCAGCATCCAAAGCCTGGCTGCTTGGCTCATTATATGTATCTGGAGCAACACCCCATATTCCTGGGCTGAGGATGTGCAGGGAAGTCTTTTTGGGAGCTGGTTCAGTCCTCTGTACCTTGAACCATACAGGTAAAGGTGCTCAGGGTGTACAGGGAGGGTTATAGGTGCAAAGAGCACCAGGAGGTACAGGCAGCATTAGGGAAAGCTGCCCAACCCCTTTGGATGGACCCATGGGGCAATAGGGGTTGTTTCAACCTCCAGCATGGGACATCTTGCAGCCAGCAGATGTGGTAGCAGTGCCCTTTTCAACTGCCTCCTACTTTGGGAAGCCTCAGCCTCTCTTAAAGCATCTGTCCCCATGAAAGGTACTTTGGAGGGATTTGAATGGTTCAGGGATTTAGGGCTTTGGGGGAGAGCAGATTGGCAATAAAGCCTCCAGCCAGCTGTGCAGTGTCAGGACCTTTGCAGAAGAGAGAGCCGGAGGGATTTCCATCCCCAAACCTCCTTGTAGAGGGATTTCTGGAGCCCCAGACCTCATCCCTCCTTGCAGCATCTCCCAGGCTGGATAAGCAGCAGCCACTGCAGTAGCTGCTCACCCTCACTGCTGTTCTCTAATCAGACACGGGCTTTGCAATTAAGCATCACAGAGTACCCCGGGGACAGAACCTGCTGTTAGAGCCCAGCTCAGACGAGGTCGGGGAGGGAGAGACCTGATTTCCCACTTAGCAGACAGGTCACGAGCGATGGATCCATTGATCCCAGAAAGCAAAGCCTCCGCTTCATTAGAGACATGCTGATGATGAACGCAGCCTCGGGGAACAGGGAAGCTGGTATGCATCCTTCCCTAAGTGCTGTTTCCATTGGGTTCAGAGCACTGATGCTGGGAAGCTCTGACAGCGCGGCTGTGCCTGCTCCTTGCAGCACTCATCACACTTGTGGCTCTGGGAATAAGCTGAGGCTGGAAAGATGCACTCTGGAGCTTCTGTGCCTGTCCTCTCCTGCTGTGCTTCTCCCCACTGATGCATGACAAGGGCATGATGCCCTGGGTTAAAGCAATACAAGCTGCGGCTCTTGCCAAGACTGAGCACTGGGACAAGACAACCAATGTGAAGTGCTGGAGGGGTTCCAGCATCCAGGGTGTTTGCAAGGGGTGTTCATCCATAAGCAAAGCCTCAGGAGAGCTTGTTCGGGTGCAGGCAGCACAAAGCAGGGCAGAGAAGAGGCAGCCCCAGGCCATTGGGGCACAGTGATGTTTGGTAAGAGGCTTACGCAAGGTCCTGCCCTGAACCAACCTTGTGCATGCAGTGTGTTGAATGTAAAGGGGAATGTTCCCCTTTTCCTGCAGGAAGGACAGCTCCTGCCCTGTCCTCTGTCTCTGATTTGCCCTCCCCAGGTCAGCTCTCTCCGAAGGGAGGTTTCCTCACTGCCTCCTGCCAACAGTTACTGGCAATAACGTCTCCATGCCCTTCAGTGCAGCTGCTCAAGGCAGCAGATGGAGATGTGGGCTGTAGCTGTGCCAGGCTGGTTGCTCTGCAAAGCCCACTGCAGGATAAGCTGGGCTTATGCGAGTAGCTCCATCTACACCCAAAGTACCCTTTCCCTTCTGGAAATCACAGAACACCAGATTAGAAGGGACATCAAGGGTCATCAAGATGCTATTGAGAGTCCTGTTGTGATAGTGGTGTCATTAATGGGAGCACAGCAGGAAGAGCATCACTAGGGTTGAGCATTGCGCACGAGCTGGAACAGGGCCCTGTACCATCCCCTTCCCTGCATCACGACTCGGCACATCACAATAACAACACCCACAGGAGGAAAAGCAAGGGAAGGACTGCGAGCCTTCAATGTGGAGACTTTCCTGGAGCTTTTCCTGGTTCTCTGTGTGAGGGGACACATGGGGTTTAAGGATCTGCTCCATTGAATCACGCTGTGCTGCAGGTCCAGGGTTTAAGGATCTGCTCCATTGAATCACGCTGTGCTGCAGGTCCGGGGCAGGGATGTGTCATCCTGCTCTGGTGGGTGTCAGGGCTTCTTGCTGCTAATCCTTTCAGGAAAGCATCTCCTGTGGGCAAACCCACCTGGCAGGATGCCCCAATGGCAACACAGGCATCCTCTGCTGTCCACAGCACCGAGCATCCCACCCTGTGACACATCCCCTTTGCAGGAGCTGCTGTTCAACAACTGCTCTTGGGATAGATCTCAAACTCCCAGGAGTTTGGCTCCTGTTTCTGGCTCATGCTGGAAGCAAAGCATCCTCTTCCCAGCCTGGCTCTCGGTTTGGGAGCATCTCGGGTTTTGTTGAACCACAGAATGGTTTGGGTTGGAAAGGACCTGAAGATCATCCTGTTCCATCCCCCTGTCATGGGCAGGGGCACCTCACACTAGACCATGTCACCCAAGACTCCATCCAACCTGGCCTTGGACACCACCAGTGATGGAGCACTCACAGCTTCCCTGGGCAACCCATTCCAGTGCCTCACCACCCTTACAGTAAAGAACTTCTTCCTTGTATCCAATCTAAACTTCCCTTTTCATATATATGGAGCTTTCTGCATCCCTGGGCATTTCAGGGAATTCCAGGAGCATCTGGGCACGGAAAGAAGGGAAGGAGCAGCTGCCCCTTTGGATTTACAGGGATCAGCATCCCAAATGAGTCCCCAGCATTGAGCGGGGTGCAACTGGGAGCAGAGTCTGACTCACATCCCATATGTTCCCGATCCACCGCGTTCAATCGAGCCTCATAAAATTGATAGAGGAGCATTGAAAATCTCATGATTAATTCTTTATGATCTGTAATAGGAGAGCTGTGTGCCAATTACAGGAGTAAATCATTCATCAGAATATAAATAGAGCTAACTTCCAGCACAAACACTAGAGGATTTCCACTAGGGTTGCAGGTCTGGATTGCAGCATTGCACCACTGGTGACAACGTGTTCATCTCATACAGGACAGAAGAGTACCTGTGAGTTTTGCTGCCTCAGGTTCCAGCTCCACGCTCCAGGGTTGTTTGCTTTCTCTCTAGGTTTGCATTGCTGCCCTTTACCATGTGATTCCATGTTCCATCCTTGATCTCCATGACCCCTCAGCCCAAGCCCTTGCATATTTGCAAGGGTTAAAGCAACAGGGTTTATTTCAGGGCAGGTTTGGACACGTGGACCGTGACACAGCCCTCAGGGAAGGGGACAAACGGGACCACTATCAGCAAGGGATAGTGCCATGCTGGGACCAGACTGCAAGCTCAGCTATAAGAAACCAAGCCCACCAGCAAAAAGCAGCCCTTGCTGGTGACCATTGAGGCCTGATGGGGACAACCATAATGGGGAAGCTGTGGGTGCTTTATATCCCCTTTATTTCAGCAAGAAAACGTATCCTTTAGCCTGGAAGCTTTCTCTATGGCTGGGAAGAAGGGATGTCCCTCTGTGCTGAAGCTGACCCAGCTGCAGTTTCCCATTTCTATGGGAAACTCACCCCACAGCATTCCCTGTCCTGGATTTCCACGTGTGGAGTCCCAAGGCTCTCCTTGTGCTTGAAACTGCAGCTTGCTAACTCACAAGCAGGGAGCATCCTTCATGGCCTGACACACACAGGCATTGCTGATCAGAGAATCATGGAAACACAGAATGGATTGGGGTGGAAATGACACTCAGTTTCAACCCCCCACATCAGACCATGTCACCTAAGGCCCTGTCCAACCTGGCCTTGAACACTGCCAGGGATGGAGCATTCACCACTATGGACATATGAACATGTGAAGCACATGGAAACCCTCTGGTGCTGCTGCAGGAGATGCCAACAGAAGCAGTGGTAGCTGCATGATCCTTGTTAGCTCCCCACTGCATCCCATTTCCCAACCAGCAAGCTGGATCCTGGTCCTCATCCAACAGGGATGCTCCACCGTGAATGGCTTCATTTAAGTGCTTTCTGCCCACGGAGACATCTGCAACTCAGTATTCATCAATGAACTCTTGGGGCCATAGCGGCATTTCAAAGGGTGCTGGGAGCTGGGAAGGGACTTGGGAAAGCCAAGGGCAATGCCCTCTTCCTCAGCTTGGTGCTCAGAAACAGGGACCTGCATAAAAGGCATGTCATGGGGACAAGGGGAGGGATGGGGACACAAAGAAAAGCCCTGCAGAAAGCCCTCTTTGTCTCCTTTACAGCTGCTGGATGTCTCCAAGGCAGGATGGAGACCAGTGTGGAGCAAACACCCACTGTCCTTAGGTGGAAAATGTTCCCTGGACAGGGGATTTGGCAGCATGGAATGTGTGGGTGTGATTCCCTGCCCCAAACACAGCTGAGCACAGGAAGGGCACTGCAGCACATGCCTTTACTGGGTGCTTACAATATGGCGTGACAGATATATATGTGACAGCTTAGCTCTGCTGGCCTTGAGCGAGGAGCTGGCACCCCTCTGCACCTCCTCATTGTCCATCCCTCCCTTTATCCCTCCATGTCCCTCATCCAGACCTATTCCTCCTCCCAGCCTGCCACAGCATCCTTGTCCTTTCCCTTGCTGCAGGGAAGAGGTTTCTCCCTGCTAATTCCCTTCCTGGGGGATCATTTCCTCCCCTCTGAACACAGCCATCAGTGCTGCCCCCACTGCATCCCCTTCGCATCCCTGCTGCCCCAAGCACCCAGCTGGTGGGACTCACAGAACAAACATCCTCCCATCTGCTTTGGAGCCCCAGCCACGGGGATGACACAGGGATAATTACACACTCAGCACAGCAGAATTATCCAGTGCGAGGGAGAAGAGGTCGGAAGCAGCTGGAGAGCATCCGTAGGGAACGCTGCTCCCACCCACAGCTCCTGCATCCCAAACTGGTGCTGCAAGTTACACTGGGAATGGAAGGGTCCAGCCCCATATACACACCCCAAGTGCTGACCCTGAAGTAAGTCTGGAGTAAGGAAAGCTGGATCCTCACGGAGCCAAGAGTTATAGCTGGGATGCTCTGGGTCTGCTGAAGCGCATCCTCCAAGGATGCCATGTTACCGTGAAGGGCTTCATGTGGACCATCACTCACATCTTCAGCACCAGGGCACAAGCACTAGGACATCCCATCCCTTCCCCACTCCCACGACACTCTGGGATGGTCACTTTGGAGCCCATCCAGGAGGTTTCCTTCAAATCCTTTCCTTTTTGGTTAGAATGTATTTCCCCTCAAAAGAGGGCCTGTGGAAGGGGATGATCCATGCGCAGTCCCTCAGAGGGGATGCACAGGCAGATCTGAACTGCATCCCATGTGGTGCATCAACCAAAAACATCCTAGAGAGAGTGAAGAAGTTACATTAGTCATCAGAATAACAGCAATCATAAAACCTGCTGATGGGAGTCATCTGCAATGAATTGCCCTTAAAATACATCCAGACTTGATGGCTTTATGTTTGGCCTGGAAGGAGTAATATTGGGCAAGCAACATTCAATTCCCACAGCCTGCCCGGTGCTAGAAGCCCACTGGAGCTGGTTCCTGGCCTCTGCCCCTCCTGTGAGCGCTTAATAGGGGCAAGCACAGGCAAGGACGCACGGGCAGGGACACATGGGCAGGGGTATGCAGGCAGGGGTACACAGGCAGGGACGCACGGGCAGGGACACACGGGCAGGGGTACGCAGGCAGGGGTACACAGGCAGGGGTACACAGGCAGGGGTACACAGGCAGGAACACATGGGCAGGGACGCACAGGCAGGGGTATACGGGCAGGCACACACGGGCAGGGGTACACGGGCAGGGACACACGGGCAGGGACACACAGGCAGGGGTACACAGGCAGGAACACATGGGCAGGGATGCACAGGCAGGGGTACACGGGCAGGCACACAACAGGCAGGGACACATGGGCAGGGACACACGGGCAGGAACACACGGGCAGGGACACACAGGCAGGGACACACAGGCAGGAACACACAGGCAGGCACACACGGGCAGGGACACACGGGCAGGAACACACGGGCAGGGACACACGGGCAGGGACACACGGGCAGGGGTCTCAGTGCCGGGTCCCTGCCCTCCGGCCTGTTCCACCGCTCCCCCCTCGGCCCCACACCGCCTGCCCCGCGGGCCGAAGCTCTGTCCCCGGGGGGCCCATCCCGCCCGCTCCGGGGCTGGGGGGGGGAAGAGGCTGTGGGTGGTGGGGGCCGACCCTTTGCGGGCCCCGTTGCTTCACCGGGGCAGGGTCGAAGTCCGGTTGCCGGTAGCGCTCTCCCGCAGCCGAACACAGCCCGCGACGGAGGCGGCGGAGCCTGCGCCCAGGTCAGTG
>JASSUY010035355.1:0-16762 GCA_032466535.1 Forpus xanthops
CAGTGTTCAAGGCCAGGTTGGACACAGGGGCTTGGAGCAAACTGCTCTATGGAAGGTGTCCCTGCCTGTGGCAGGGGTTGGAGCTGGATGAGCTTTGAGGTCTCTTCCAACACAAACCAATCTGAAATTCTGTGACAAAAGTCTCAGGCTAAATCTTGCAGAACCTTCTTATGCCATTAATTCTGGTGGCTTTGCACTGCTTGGCCTCAGAACTTGGTTCCAGGTCCACATAATTATGGCCCTCCAAAGGACAGCAGCACCTGTAATCATAGGATCATAGAATCACAGAATGATTGTGGGTTGGAAGAGACCTTAAAGCTCATCCAGTTCCAGCCCCTTGCACGGGCAGGGACACCTTCCTCTAGAGCAGGTTGTTAAGAAGAGGGTTAAAACTAGAAGCATGCACTATCACTTCCTGCTTCATCAATAAGATCTACTGAATGAGATGCTAAAGAGTTTTCTTGAGGAGGATGAGATTTTCCTTCTGGGAGTTAACAAGAAAAATACATAAAGAAGAAATAATCTCAAAAACTGAGAGTAGATTCCAACATGGTGTTAATGCAGTTCCACAGGGAGCACAGGATGCAGCATTCCCTGACAGATATGGTCCATGGAGAGGCAGTGATGCAATGCAAGGGGCTGCGGTGCTAGGGATGTGCATGCAGTGCCCATGTAGGTCACTCATGTCCCAAGGAGAAGATTTCACCAAGCATGTCTGTCTTCTACAGTTTCCTCTTTCCACACACGAACCCTGGAAGTCTACACTTTGAGCTGCAAAGCAGAATATTTCAGTGCAAAGCCCAAGTGCTTTGATCTGGAAGTGCTGTTAATACATTACATGGGAGCTCTGGATGAGCTGCCTTGTGCTCGCTTGTTTTTTCTTCGTGGGTAGGACTTGTGAGGGCAAGTTCCTTGCCCTGTGGAGCACACATAACCAAGACAGGGCAGTGGGGTGCACCCCAGGAGGTGGAGCTACCTGAACCCCAGAGGGATGTGGGTGCTCAGGGCTCAGAGGCAATGGGTTGGCCCATCTCCAGGTGCCCAGGCCCTCTTCCTTGGCAGCCCTGGGGATAAACAAAAACCAGCTGAAATCCCTCCCTTAGTCTGCATTCTTTGTCTTATCCCTAGTCGTGGCTTGCTCACAGGGCAAGACCATGCAGGTTAAGCATCCTAATGAGAGTAGAAAGAAAGTTCTTCAAACAAAGTGAATTACAGTAATGACATCATTTCTCCTTCTGGAAGAGCTCCTTCACAGACAAGGAGCAGGATGGGCACAGGGCTGCCCTGAGGGCAAAGCCAGCAGGACCCTCTCGGGCCTTGGAGCAAGCTGGCTTTCCCCCAGGGAAAGGTTACCCTGGCTCCTCCACTGCCAAAGCCCATCCTTGTGCAAGCTGAGAGTTGCCATTTCTTCCCTTACCCCCCACTACCTGATTTTCACAGCAAAAACATTCTTTTCCTGTCCATTTATTAAGGGGGTTCTGCAGCTGCTGTATAGGGAGTAGTGGCAAATAAAAGATCCTCTCTGGGATCTGTGCTTGCAAAGCCTCTGTAAGCCTGAAGGGCATGGACGCCGGGTTAGGAAGCTGAGGGATTGGCTTTTATCAATCATAATACTCATCAAAACTTGTGTGATAAAGAACATTACTTGGGTTTCTCAACTAATTTTTCTGTTTACTCAAGAATCCAGTTTAAAACCCTCTGTGGTAATATAATTGCCTGGAGAACCATAATGTAACCAGAAAATGAATCAGAAGGCATTATTTTACAAAGCCAGTACTTAACTGCAAGCAGTGGCAATCCGCAGTGGTCCTTTTCATGTGCTTATCTTCATTATGGCATTAGAGACACTGGCTGCTCTGCCAGGCTTTCTCTAACCCCATGCTCTCAAACAGCCTCTCTCTTTTTCCTTAAGAGAAATGTAGCTTTTTGCTCGTTTCTTAACCTCTAATAACTAAGTCTCAATAATTCTTAATGCTTTACATGTATTGAAATGGGCCTCTGAGGGAAGGAAGGGGCTCTTAAGAGAAGATTGCAGTTTTAGTTGGTCCTGTATTCAGCTTAACGTAGCATCACTTGTACAAATCACACTGATCTCTTCTATCTGAAGATCTTTCTCCTGGCTGGGCTGTCCCAAGGCACTAAGAACATTTTCAATGGTAAAAATAGCTGGGAGCTGCCCATGGCAGCTGGCCTCCTCATTCCCAAATTGGGCCATTGCTGGTGGCACATAATGTTTGGGGAATTGGGACTATGTTGAGAAAGGGCAGAATGTTCATGTTCAGAAATCATTTTCACAGCTTTTGGCATTATTTGTGGTAACCAGAAGAATATGAAAATACTGAGAAAAGATCTTTAGCATAGGTAAAGGGATTCATAGAATCACAGAGTGGTTTGGGTTGAAGGGACCTAAAAGCTCATCCAGCTCCAACCCCTGCCACGGGCAGGGACACCTTCCACTAGAGCAGCTTGCTCCAAGCCCTGTGTCCAACCTGGCCTTGAACACTGCCAGGGATGGGGCAGCCACAGCTTCTCTGGGCACCCTGTGCCAGCGCCTCAGCACCCTCACAGGGAAGAGCTTCTGCCTGAGAGCTCATCTCAGCCTCCCCTCTGGCAGGTTAATGCATTCCCCTTGTCCTGTCCCTACATTTGATGTGGATGCTGATCTTTGCTTCTGTGAAATGGCAAATGTGTGCAGAATGCACATTTTAAATCACAAAGTATTGTGAAAATGCATATATTTACTTAATGGAAGGCACACAGGTTCAACTGTAACTGAGCTGAGAGAGTTTTAAACTCTCTTCACATGCTGCTTATTCCTGATGGTGTCTTGCGTATGATATTCTGGGTGACTCGCTAACACCACAGAGTGTTAAAGCCAAATATAGTTTCTTTTAAGATCAGTAATCTGTTTTCTTTACCCTTTAATAGCTCCAGTATTTTCATACCTGTTCTTCTGGCCTGCTCCATGTATGTTTCAGGGGCCAGCCACATGTGTTTAGTTACCAGCTGTCTTCTCTCTCCTGCAGCCATCCTTCCAGTGAACTGCATCTCAGTTTCTACCCTGTTCACGCCATGAATTGTGCTGTGAGTCCATTCCAAACAGTTGTATCTAAATCCCTGCAAAGGGCTGGGAAAAACAGATCTTTGAATCCAGAATTGATGCTAAATGTCCAGTTGTGTTATTGTAAGATTCAGAACCACTGTAAATACATCCTGAAGCAACAGATATTCTGTCAAGGCTCAATTAGTGTGATTCATGATTTCTATAAGCTCAGATTCTGTAAGTCTCAGGACTGAGATTTGGGTCAAAATTGGAAGTAAGCAATGCATTGTGAATGTGTTCCCTCCCCTGAGAGGGCAGTATTTGTGTCAGCAGAGGGAATGAGAGAAGAAAATGATACAAAAGTACAAAATGTTGGGTTTTCTTGAGCTGGTCAGATGAGTAGATACCATTTGGTAAGTAGTAAAACCCGTTTGCCAAGCTGTTGCCATCTGCCTTTCTTACTATAGCCCACTCAGCTAAGACACTGCAACATCCACTTTATAGTGTGTGTAGAGTCAACTTCACATCATGCACTGAACAACTCTGCTTTATTTAGTCTTTATTTTAATAGAGACTGAAGGCATCCAGCTTTGCTGTACTGAAGGGGTATGGATCTTGTGGATTGAGCATTTTCCTGCAGATCCTGCTCTCTTTACAGCTTTTAAACTCATTTTGTTTCAGTTGCCTACCTCTCTTGTTTGCCAGCATTACTGTAGGCTTCTTAATGTGAATCACCTCAGTGCTGCTTCCCCTGCCCAACTAAAATAATAGCACCAAGAGGTGTGAATTTTCCCCCTTCATCTTAGTAGATGTTAACTTCAAAGTCTTCTTGTTCCCACTTAACGGCTTAGCGTTAACCTCCCCTGCTACAGGATGTTCAGCAAATGCACTTGTTGTCCAGCCCCATATGGACATACCAGATGTTCCTTCCATGGAGTGGACATTCCAGAGGAAATTGCTGCTGGCAGTGTGGTCCAGGCCCGAGGTAAGAGCTGGGCCAGTCTAGCCTTGGCCAGCGGTGGGATTCTGTTTGAGCTGGCTTTATAAGCTGTCTCCAGCAATTCTTCTTGTGAGCTACCACTTTGAACCAGTTTTCCAGATTCTGTAAGGATGTTGCTGTAACTGCTGAGCAGTTTTTGCTCATCTGCATCCAATATTGGGAATTTTAACAACTTGTAGAATATTGGGTTTTCTCCCCCAGGCAGAGAGGAGAGGATTTTCAGACATGCTTTCCTCTCTTTTGCTGTAGAAATAAAGACACTGACTCACGTTTGTGCAAGGGCATCTATTTAAAACAGATCCGAAAGGACTTGGAAACATGTAGGTAATAATAAACTTTCCTAAAGGATACCAGGAATACAAATCATCTGCCCTTCTTTTTATGCTTCCATTTGATCTTAAGATATAAAGCACCTTTGTCTTGCTTGTTCGTCAGGTACCAAATGAGAGCACCTGTACTTCACTGCCTTTACGTGCCTTAGAACTGAGTTTTATTTATGAAGAAAAATTCTCATTCTCATACTGAAAATGACTGTAGATCTTCCTCCAAAGCATGTCTTTGCACAGCTTCCATCTACATCATCCCAGGCACTTCTTGGCTATTTCCAACTTGCTGCATTTGACCTCCCCTTCTTGGAATCACAGAATCATTTAGGTCGGAAAGGGCCTTGAAGATCATTGAGTCCAACCATTAACCCAGCACTGCCAAGACTACCCCTGAACCGTGTCCCTAAGCACCACATCTGCATGCATAATCCATGACTTTACGATAAATTACAGTATGTTCCTCCTGCATTTGGGGATATCTTTCCTTCTCTCATTTCTGTCCTGCTTTTTTCCTGTCTCAGAAGTAGGAGCTCCAGTTTATCACTCTCTTCTAAGGCTTTCTTTAACATCTATGATGCAGTTTTATTTCTCAGTCTGCTTTTGGCAAAGGGAGAGGTTCCTGTGGCCCTGCCTTTTTCCCCTCAATTTCTCAGTTTTCTCTGGCCATTTGCGTTCAAGGCTCATAATATGTTTTGAGTTCTTTTTCATCCTGGGCATTATCTAGTCAGTTCCATCCTCTTGCTTTAGAGTCTCATATCTTTAGGGTGACGTTCTAGCTAAAACTCAAAAATCCATCATCACCTTTCACCATCTGCTGTTGGGCTTGGTCCTTGATCTCACTCTAGGTCTCCATATTTACACTTAGCAAAAATCCTGCAATTTCTCTCTGCAGAATAGAAAATCACATAATCCCAGACTGGTTTGGGTTGGAAGAGACCTTAAAACTCATCCAGTTCTAACCCCCTACCACAGACAGGGACACCTTCCACATGAGCAGCTTGCTCCAAGGCCCTGTGTCCAACCTGGCCTTGAGCCCTGCCAGGGATGGGGCAGCCACAGCTTCTCTTCCACAACTCTAGGATTCTGTGATTCTATGATCTTGCTACTGTTTGTGGTAGTTAAAAAGCATGAAGATGATAGCCTGGTGCTTGTTTTTATGGTTTCATTTGTCAGTTTGGCAATTAAGAAATAGTCTGTTTATCTGGAGTCATTATCAGAGAAAACAGAAACCTTGTGTCCTTTTCACAGCTTCTCTTGTGGTTTCACCCATTACTTAGAATTCAGGGGGGTGGCAGAAGGCATCAGGTACCACAGTGACCTTTCCAGCTCGAGCTGCCTTGTGGTCCTGTTTTCCTTGGAAGTGGTCGGTTGTGTCACTTCTTCCCTCATTTTCCTGCTGGTGGTGATGATCTGTGTTCTGTGCTCACCATAACGTGTGTTCACTAATAGTGTGGTGGCATGCCACAGCCAAGCTGCTCTGCTAACAATAAGAACAGGGAAAACTGATATTTCTGCAGACTCAGGGGCTGGCTGGGCTGTAGCTCTTGATTTTTATTGTAGTTGACTGCAGAATTCTCAGCCATGAGAATCTGTATCTCATTGTGGAGAGCTGGTTCCATTTCAATCTGGGTCCCATTATTAGGGGTTGGTTTACATGCTGTAAAGTTAGCCATGTGCAGATTCACACAAACAAATACGCGGTTTATGTCTGTAGCTTTCACTTGTGGTATTGAAGCCTCCACCTATTTGAAATGTGTCTGGAAGGGGATGAGAGGAGCTGCAGTGTTCCTGTCATTAATGGATGGATATGTTGGTTAGCAACAAGCAGTCCAGTAAAAATGGTTCAAATTCATTTCCATGCTCTACTGAGCCACCAGTGCAAGAGTGAGCCTTGCTAGGAAAGAGTATTGCAGAAGGTGTGAATTGCTGCTGCTCACTCTGTGTATCTCTTGGCTTCATGGAGGACCCTGTCTCCATGACTGTCATCAGCCTAGCACGCTTCCCCTACTTGTAGCATCTGCTACTACTTGGAGATGCTGCTGTCTTCGTGCCATCCAGTGAGGTTTTCAGGTTCAGGGTGTTCCATGTCTGGAGAGCCTTTGCAGTGGTTCCCAGTTAGTGTAAGAGAAAAGATTTATTTCCAGAAAAGCTCTTGGACACTGGGAGCAAACCAGTTCTGTTTAAGCAAAGATATCCTGGATGATCAAAGCTGTGTTGATAGAGATGGGATATGGGAATCATAAAGTCACAGAATCCTAGAGCTGTTCGGGTTGGAAAGGACCTCAAAACTCATCCAGTTCCAACCCCTGCCACGGGCAGGGGCACCTTGCACTAGGGCAGTTTGCTCCAAGCCCCTGTGTCCAACCTGGCCTTGAACACTGCCAGGGATGGAGCAGCCACAGCTTCTCTGGGCACCCTGTGCCAGCGCCTCAGCACCCTCACAGGGAAGAACTTCTGCCTGAGAGCTCGTGTGAATTCTCACCATGTAGGAGAGCATCAGGTGTTGGGGTGGGGAGTGCTTTCAAGAAGTATCTAAGCAGAGCTCTGTGCTCTCAGACAGTTGACTTCCTTTGGAGGAATATATTCTGCTGAGGAGGTGACTTGGCAGGGATGAAGCATTTCTAGGCAAAATGCCTGGAGAAAAGCATTTGGCACCATCTGCCTCTGAGGCACGGCTTCTCTTGACTCTGTAGACAAGGACAAGGGGAGTCGTGCTGAAACCAGAGAGCATCCTGCTGTCCTTCCCTTCTACAGGCAGGGTCCCCTGGTGCTCTGTAGACTCCAAGTCATTTTCTACAGCTCCAATGGGGGGCTTGGTTCATTACCAAGCCGAATCCTACAGCTTCCATTTCCTTCTTAGGTATTAGTAATGATGTCTCCTTCATTCAGTTTTCTTTTTCAGCTCCTGTGCAAGCAGGAGTCGTACAAGCCCTGTCTTTAGCTTTTTGGTTTTCCCCTGTGACTGCCAGTCCCAGATACTCATGGAAAAGGCTTGACCTTTTGACTCACCAAGCAGGGCTGTGACAACATCTGAGTAAAGGGGGACAGCTTCAAAAATACCTTTTTGTCTGAAGGACAAAGTCATTTCTTTAAACTTGTGGTGATAGGGGGTTTGGTTCTCCTCCCCTGTGTCTCATTGCCAGCCCAGCAGTACCAGCACAGCTTGCCCAAGAGGTGGTGGATGCTCCATCCCTGCAGGCATTCAAGGCCAGGCTGGATGTGGTTCTGAGCAACCTGGTCTGATTGAAAATGTCCCTGCTTATTGCAGGGGGGTTGAAACAGGAAGCGCTTTGAAGGTCCCTTCCAACCCAAACTGTTCTATGGTTCTATGATTACAGCCATTCACTCTGCTGGCAAAGAAACAGGCTTGGTGAGAGCAGATGCTTTCACCTGTAAACTCTGCTCCTTCGGTGTATGTTGTCCCACGTCAGACACAAGGTACATTTATGTCTTCTGCCAGTTAATCTGCATAATTCAAATGGTAGAAAACAATTCTTTTCCTGCTTAAAGGTATGCCAGTTACAGGCGATTCAGTTTGGGGTTCATTCAGAGTCTCATAATTAGAGGAAGAGAAGGGTGTTTCAGAGGCAGTCAGTTGTACAGTTGTGTTGTAGTGCACCTCATCTACATGGAACCTCTAACAAACATAATGAATTTAAGCTGACTCCTTGAGAACTTCACTGTGCAACTCTAGTCTGTAGGCAGAATTGTATTATAGGAACATGTGCACATCCGATGTGTCCTTTTCCAGTCCTATGTTCTCTCAGTTACATGGGTGCAGAGCGTGTGCTCTGCATTCATTTCCCATACAGTTCCCATTTAATCCCACTTCATAACCACACTGAATAAAGGAAATACGAAGTATGCTTGTGTTTGGAAAGATCTCTGGGTTTCTTATCTGGATCATAGTTTATATACATGTAGGATACTCACTGTATTAAAATAATGAAAAAATTAAGCTGAAAACCCTTTCTACTTAGTGAAAAAGATCATGCCACAGAAACTTATGGCTTACAAAAGGCAGAATAATGAATGTCAGAATGAGTCTGGAGGTGGCAGGAGCCCTCAACTTGGAGCATTTAGTGTGGTGACTTGTTCTTCCTGCAGTGATGTTGATCCAAACAGTATTAGCTTTGGTTGTCAGCTTGTACTTCAGTGAGAACTTTGCTTGAGAATTAGGGATGCTTTTGTGGTACTAAACACATGACTATTTATGGCCCTGAATTTTGTGTTGCTTCTCAAGTAAGAACTTTGTGCTTGTATTGAATGGAGAATATTTTAAAATGAACATTGGATTTGCAATGCTATCAGATCCTAATGAATATAAGCTGCCTTAATTCTTATGGGGACAGTGGAGGGAAGTGTTGGCACAGGTCCTGACACTTTGTTTCTGTTGTATGAACTGATCATAGTATGAGCTGCTTTCAAAGAATCCAGCTTCTTCAGCAGCAGGATTCACCAAGCCCATCAAATTCTGGTCCACAGATGTGTTTATTACCTTCAGATTTTGCCTGTATGTCTCATTCAGGCTGAGAGAGCTATGCTTGTTCAGCCTGGAGAAGAGGAGGCTCTGGAGAAGCCATAGAGTAGCTCCAGTGCCTAAGAGGGCTACAAGAAACCTGGAGAGGGGCTTTGAATAAAGGCCTGTAGGAACAGGACAAGGGGAATGGCTTTAACCTGCCAGAGGAGAGACTGAGGTGAGCTCTTGGGCACAAGCTCTTCCCTGTGAGGGTGCTGAGGCGCTGGCACAGGGTGTCCAGAGAAGCTGTGGCTGCTCCATCCCTGGCAGTGTTCAAGGCCAGGTTGGACAGAGGGCTTGGAGCAACCTGCTCTATGGAAGGTGTCCCTGCCCATGGCAGGGGCTGGAACTGGATGAGCTTTAAGGTCCCTTGCAACACAAACCAGGCTGGGATTCTATGATTTTATGTATTGAACCATCCCATGAGAAAATATTTCCAAGCAGGGACAGCATCTCTCCTCCTCCCCATTGCTGATCCCTGGCTGCTTTGTGACCCCTCTTGCTATGAAGTTTTGCTGTGTTATTAGGAGAGCTCCCCTGGGGCTGTTATTCACATCTTCTGGCTGTTGGCATCTTCTGCTGGCAGGCAGGAGGCTGCTGGAGGGGAGCGCTCCTGCAGGCAGTGCAGACAAGAGGGAGTTAACAGGAGGGAGTGCATGCTGTGCTTGGAAAAACATTAAAACATTAGCTCGCTGCTAGTAATTTATGACACCCAGACTGTGTTCTTACTGCAGAACCTCATAAATAATATCTCATCTAAGATTTCCAAGGATGGAGTGAGGAATTTTAAGGACCAGACTGAAGGAAGCCTATTTGGATTGTCACCATCTTTAATTCACTGTTCTTGGTAAACTAGTGTGAGATTGTGGGTTCAGAGACTACTAACAAAGATAGCATGCTGAACTGGTATATGTTTAAAACCCCATATTTTTTATTACTTTACCTGCATGTTTATCTCTAACACCTTGATTCACTCAGAGGATTTTCAGTAACATTGGAAACACTTAAGCCTGAAAGATGTAAAGTAAGGCAAAGATTTCTGCTGATAGAAACTGTTGTACTGGGAGAGTGATTTACATCAGCTGACTAGGCTTTGGGGAGTGAATGACACCAGCTTGGGCTCCTGAGCTTTCCTGAAGTGACAGGGCAGGTCTTCCGATGAAGAGGGGAGGCCATTCAGGTGGAGTCAGGAGAGCCACGAGCACTTGCATGAGCTGAGGAGTTGCTTTGTCTTCCATGTTCAATGTAAACCTCATTGAGTAGCATCTTTTCACTTAAGGGACTATTGGTATAATAGCAGCTCCAGCTGTCAAGAACAGCTTTAGTGTGTCTGCCATCCATCTGAACCAAATGTCATCTGATGGCAGGGAGGTATCCCTTCTGCGCCCAAAGGGATGCCCCAGCACAGAACTGGGGATGTTTAGGATTGAGGTACTCTATTGAGTTTGTGTGGTGAAGTTTTGGTAGCAGGGGGCTTCTGTATGCAGCTTCTAGAAGCTTCTCCCATGTCCCATAGAGGTACCTGCCTCAGAGAGGGTTACCTACAGAATCCATAGCTTCATTTTGTAACCCAGCAGGGCCTGTTCCAACGCCGTTCAAGCATGTGGTGAATAGAAACGCGTTTTATATGTCTCACTGGGAGATGTTTTCTTGAGAGGATTGCTGCTTGGATTCACACTGTTTGAAAAGTCACATACGTTTGGTAGTTGTGACTAATGCAGACAAAGGGTCATCGCTCCCAGGCTGGATAAAGCGTAATTGCAGTAATCAAAAGAACTGGAAGAAGGCACTGGGAAAGAAAGGGAAAGAAGTAACCTGTCTTCCCCAGAGGCATCCAGGAGAATGAGGCTAATAACATAAGGTGTATTGGCTGGAGCAAAGCGTAAAATACGTGTTGTGGTTTTTGCTTTCACACAATGTAATTGCATGCATGTGCATGGTTCTTGTTGGGAGAGCTCTGGGTAAATCCCTGTCTGGACTGTTTGTGTCAGACTCTGGCAGCAGGTTTTGTGGAGTCTGGTGTTACATCTCATGTAGCGTTTTGCATGGGAGTATTAGTTCAGGAAACTGAGATATGCCTTAAATGAGCATTTGAGTGAATGTAGAAGTAAACCCAGTAGGAGTTAGAAGCACAATCAAAATTAAGGTGTGAATTGTGGAAGAGGAGAGGGAAGGGGAGGAAATAATATTTGCAGTTCTTGGCATGACTGTCAGGTGGTGACTGCCCCATCCCTGGCAGTGTTCAAGGCCAGGCTGGACAGAGCCTTGGGTGACATGGTATAGATGGGAGGTGTCCCTGCCCATGGCAGGGGGGTTGGAACTGGGTCTTAAAAACCAGTCTATGGTTCTGTGTTCATTTTGATAACATCTGTGAGATGTAGTGGCAGCCTGTGTCTAAAGGCATCAGAGTTAGTTGGAGAGACGTGGCTGGGTGCCATGCGCTGCTTGATGGCACAGCCACCAGTGTACACATCTGCCTCTCTGAGTGCCCAAGCAGGAGCAGAGGAGCTGCCAGCACCGCAGAGGGGCAGCTCTAGTTCCTTCCCCAGGTTGTGACACACCTTGGCCCCATCGTCCCTGCAGCACATTCTGTTTCCAACATTCCACCTGCCTATGTGGCACTTCAGCATGTGGCAGCACATAGGGTGTTCTGCTGGCTCGGAGCAAACTGGGACTTTTAAGAGTATCGTTCTCAGCAGCAGGGTTTAGAATATCTTTTTACTCTGTTAGATGCATTTCATCACTGGTTCTGCTTCCAAGAGACTGACTGAAAGC
The DNA here is from genome assembly GCA_032466535.1 of Forpus xanthops. Classification (NCBI taxonomy): domain Eukaryota; kingdom Metazoa; phylum Chordata; class Aves; order Psittaciformes; family Psittacidae; genus Forpus; species Forpus xanthops. The sequence goes on from JASSUY010035355.1 coordinate 11,664, forward strand.
CCTGGGGAGAGCATCCCTGGTATTGCTGGCTGTGCTATTGCCAGCGTCTCACTACACTCACAAGGAAGAACTTCCTAATCTCAACCTGTTCTAAATCTAAATTAAGACACTTCCAACCTCGTGTCTCTTCTGCCAAATCCCACATACCTCTTGCCCTGTTCCTCTTTATTACTGTTATCTTGAAAACTGTACTGATTTGTGTTTGTATTTCTATCAGAGTCTCCTACCCAAACCACAATGGGGACTCCCTCCTGCTGGTCCCTGAATGTCTGATACACAGCCTAGGGAGACTTCTCAGCTGGGTGTGCATTGGTGGGGCAGCGTTCCCGTACTGACCTCTTGAGAAGCTACAGGTGTAAGGAATCTGCAAGTTACCTCTAAAACACACCAAGACTGATGTAATTCTGCCCTGAATAAGGTCATTGTTGTTCATGGATTTCTCTCAGATTTAATTTCCACTGCCATTTTCATAGCTAAATGTTAGCATGATAGGCACAAACATGGAAAAAGATGGTATTCTCTTGTCTTGAAAGATTCTGACTTGTGTGTTCATGGAAAAACGTCAAGTCAGCCTAGAAACAAGCTTCCTGCTTGCCTACATCAGAAATATTCCTGGATGAGAGACAGTCATTGCTGCTTCACAGAGACCTTGTGTCTAAGGAGGTGGCATTCCTTTGGCAGTGGAACAGTGCTTCAGGAGGTGGATCACTTCACAGAAACCTAGTGAGGAAGAGCTACCTACAGTAGGCAAAAGGCTGTGGGGAGAATGGAAAAGAGCTCCTTCACAGTGCAGACTTCCCAGAACTGCAACAATTTCTTGGGGTATCACATCTTTAGGCATAGGTGAGTGCTTTCTTCTTCCACCAGGACACTGCCCTGGAGGTGATGTGTTTTCCCATTGTTGTAGGTCTGATAAGTCAGGGAGGGGGTTGTTTGGTTTGGGTTTTTGGAGAGTCAGGGAGGAACTGACAAGGATGAAGGACATGGGGAAAACCATTCTACTTTTCTCAATAGCCCTGGCTAGGAACAGGCAATGCACCTAGGGGCTGGAAATGGAAATCGTTACTTCCCTGGAAGTTCATGACATCTAGCAGCTATGGTGGATAAATCCCAGCAGCACAGGTTAAAAGGGTCGAGAAGAACTTGATTTCACAAGTTGTGGCCAAGGGGAAACCTCAGAGCTTGCAACAAATGTTTCTGCTTGATATTTTCTGTCTTCCTCAATAGGAAACAAGTGGAGCCCATAAAAGCAAGCTGAATGCTGTGGTAATTTCAGTAAGACCTAGTCCATACTTTGTGTTCTGCGACAGGAGCATTATAACCCTTCCAAATGATCTGCTACTAAATACATAGGAAATTTGATGCTTTGTCCCCATCCCTTATCTGTCTTTAGTCAACCGTGTAGACATCAGTGCCAAAAAGGCACATAGCATGAAAACAGAACTACTCTTATTAGTGCAGTTCTCCCTGACACTCATGGAAGGAGATACATTGATCTGGAGCAAGCTTAACCCAGGACCATGAGAATCCCATTGTGGATCAGTCCAAGGGTCTGGTCTGCCTGATCCCCATCTCTAACAGAGAGGGAGGCTTTGTTGAGGAAGAACATTTGAAGCTTCATTTATTTTCACAAATAGGACTTTTGGCCAACTTTTCTCTTTTTTTTTTTTAATTCTTGAAGGATACTTCTCAGCTTTTGCCCAGTGCCAAAGAAAGCAGAGCAGTGTTTTTCATCAATCTGCAAGATGTGTGATGGAGTTCAGGAGTACCATCTACCTGTCCAAATGAGCAGGCATAACAGTTTCCAGTATTGGAGCCTCCAGAAAAGTTCATGCTCCATAACTGTGGAGATCATATGATGGCTGGCAGGGAATTCTGACTTCTTTCCTGTTGCTATTTCAGAAGCACCTGGAGAATAGATTTAATGAATGTGAAACATCCCAAAACTTGTCTCTTCCCCCAGACAAAGGGAACTTAAGTCCCCAAGTATGGAGCCTTGCCTCTAGTCTTCCAGACTCTGCAGTGAAGTGAAGTTATTACTGCTGACAGGAGTATGTCCTCTTCTAGACATGCAGGCTCAGCAGGACAGTGATGAATACATGAAATAACAGATTGTCCTCTGCAGCCAGGATTTTATGCCACAGGCATAAAAGTGTACTTTCTTGATTAGCGCAGAGAGTGGAAGGTTGAGTTTGTGTGTGCTGGGATGGGCTACTGGATGATGGAAATCCATGTAACGCAGTGAGGGCACCAAACTGGTCACTGAAAGAACCTGGATTAGAGTAGTACTTGCTGCTTCTGCTGTGTTTTTATATAGGATACACTTAACTTAGTGGGCTTACTCCATACTTACACTCATGGGACCAAGAACCAAACTAGGTCAGCTTCTGTTGTCCTTCATCTCCTGCAACTTATCTTTAAATCAGGAGCTTTGGGCATCCTAAAATAACATTGGGCATATCCAGAGAGCCTTTTGGCCCTGGAGGCCCCCTTGATGGCTCAGTGAGGGACAGCAGAGGTTATACTTCTTGGAGAGATGACTCATATGCTTACCATGGGCAGAGAATCAACTATTCCATGGACTAAGATCCCCTGCAAGCTGGCCAAGCAGCAAAGTTGGCTTTAACTATAAAGGTAGCTGGTAGCCTGCCCTTCGCTTGGAGGTAAGAGGAGTTGGAGAGCTGCCACGGTGGGAGTGTACTTCAAAAATAGGGGCAGAAATTAGGAAAATGTTAAAATGGAGAAAAAACACCACTTGAAGAGCCTGTTACGAACAGCTCTGAAGACTCACCAATGTTAGGCTCAAGTGGTGATGCTGATCAGCAGATCTGAAAGCTAGCTAACAGAAGGAGGGAGGCTGGAGGAGCGTTTATTAAGAAACATGCTTTTTAACATTCGGTTGCATCATATTGTTTCCAAAAGAGAGAAATTCATCTCTGGGTTTAACGAGCAGTTTAATAACATGGACATACCTGCACGTTTGCTTTCCTCAGTCTGATCCCAGGGTTTGCTTCTTCTCATGCAGCTTCCTGAAATGCAGTGAGCCTCCAATTGCTATGTCATTGGATATGGTTCTTACAGAAGACTTCATCAGTAGATCCCAATGTCTTCTGCTGAGGTTCACAAGTGGAAGAGCTCAGGCACAGAGCAGGAGGGTGGAAGAATGGGTGAAACAGTCTTCAGTGCTACCTCCTTAGAAACCAGGGCCTTGTCAGCTCCCTAGCAAAGCTTTGTCACCACAGTGCCTGAGGCTGGATCTGTTCTGCCAGCTGACCCTGGAGCACAGATTCACAGGTCAGATGCTTTGATCATTCATGTTATCTCTATGTTGACTCTCCATTAGCTTCCCAGCTCCCAGGAGGGGGCAGACTGTGGCTGGTACAAGGGAACAAGGAAACACACCAGAGGTCCCAACTGCTTCATGGCTTAGATGTGGCTACTGTCACTGTGGCAAGGACTGGCTTGTCAGGCAGGGAAACTCAGATACATGGGAGGACTTGCTGTGACCCTGCAAGCAGCGTGGGCACAGATAGCTTGAGTCATCTGCCTCCAGCATCTTCAGCTTGAGAATGTTAAGTTCAGTGTAGTCTGAACAGCAAAGGATTTTGGCACTGGTGGAGTAGAAAACACATCCCCAGTGGGGTTACCATGGATGTCATGGATGAACTTGGCTTGTTCCTTCAAGCACTTCATTTTGAAAAAGCACATGACATGTTCTTCTGCATAATCAATACCATTTGGAGGTTGTTTCCATCACAGATGGCTTCTAGAACCAATTCTCTTATAAATCTCTTTTCTAAAGGTCATCATAGCTTTCCTGCCTTTTTGTTGCATACAGTTGTGTGTAAACCTTGGGGGTTTTCTCAGCTTTTCATTTTTGTAACTTTAACCTTCCACCTGCCTGCTTACTTCAGGGCACACTTCAAATGTCCCAGACATACCGACTTTAACAGTATGTCCCTCCTGTAAGTAGCACTTTGCAGCAGTAAGACACTCAGAGTCCAGGTTTTAATCAGCCTTGACTGAAGACTAAAAATGATTCACTCCTGTCAGCGCTGGGCAACACAACAAACAGCTCTCCAGCAAATCACTTCAGCAGAAATATGTTGGCATGTTTCTATAGCAACTAAGGAAAAATATTTCACACAAAAGTCCATCTGCCGCAACATAGAGGGAGATCTGGCCAAGGAGCCCCTTAGAAATGGATCTGAATTTGCAAATCTTGGTTTTGTCAGCCTCACACAGCCGCTTGCACAAAAAGGCAGGAGGGAAGCAAGAGGGGAGACAATCAATTTTTACATAAAGGCTGTCAGTTCATCAACAAACTGGTTGTTAATTTGGGAAGCAGTGATTGTCTGAGGAGGAAAAATCAGAGTGCATTTGAGAGGGATTCATCCTCGCTGCTGTTTACCAATCAGGCTGCATCACACCAGCTTGTAGGCAGCATATTTGGAAACACACTTTATTTTTTCAAAGGAGGCCAGTAGCAAGCATCCAATATTTTTTTTTTTAACCATTTTGGTTTGATTTACTTGTAAAGACTTACTCAAATTTATTCAACCATATAAAATGCTTTGTAGAAGCCATCAAAGTGAGGAGAGGGGGAAAAACCAATGCGATGATTTGGACTGCCATGCGTTTTATTTGATGTGATGTCAACACTTCAAAGCCTATTGGAGCTGTGCTCGGGAGAGCTGAAACGTTTTACAGGGTGCTTGGTGTCTGTGCTACAAACCATCTCCAACTATAGATTCTCTTGCACAATGTGCACATGCTGCTGCCAGTGTTTCTCCCTCAGCTGCTCTCTGTGTCTCCTCTGGCAGTTTTACAGAGCCCCCAAAATAAACATAAAAACAAAGAGACAAAAAGTTTGTTTCAGCCAGGCAGTGTGTAGAGCAGTGTCCTCCTAGAATGTGTGCCAGGTCTTGCAGAGGAAGAGAAGTCCAGCCTAAGTAGACTCTGTCACCTGGAGCTTTTTATCACAGAATCCCAGCCTGGTTTGTGTTGGAAGGGGCTTTAAAACTCATCCAGTTCCAACCCCTGCCACAGGCAGGGACACCTTCCACTAGAGCAGCTTGCTCCAAGCCCCTGTGTCCAAC